>PVKE010003532.1:36410-71622 GCA_004027555.1 Craseonycteris thonglongyai
CTTGACCTTGTGATTACAAGACAAGCACTCAGCCACTGAGTTTTCCCGACATCCCCTGTGAGATTTTATTTTATTTTACTTTATTTTATTTTATAGGATGAAATATATTATAAAACATGCATCACTGGTAAAGTGTGACTATATTAAAGATGAGGTGGTAGAATCATTTCCTTCTGTGTCTCTTGTATCCCTGTACCTTACACAGACATTCATTAAATCGTGATTACTAACAATTTTTTCAGGGTCCAACTACAAACTATAGTTAGCGAAAAGAGGCTTAGTAAATTTTTGAAGTATTGAATGCAATCATTACTTTTCTTAAATCATGCTGCCAGATACTATACTTTAATCCCAGATATTGTTGATTTATTCTGATATTAGCAACCATTTTGTACCAGTGGTGTGTGTGCATGCACGTGTTTGTGTGTAATAACATTCCTACCCTTTATAGTGGAAATAGGCAATATATTTCTTTGAGGAAGAGGGCCAAGTTTTTCCTCTGAAATGCCATTATAATAGTAATCATTTTTTAAAACTGTTCAGTGGGCTTCCTCTGTAGGCTTGCCTAAGAGTGTCAGAATATTTATTTGGTTCTTCTAATTGCCTAAGAATTTTCATAAGAATGGAGAATTTAGATTAAAAATGAGTTTGCACAGTAATGTACATAAAACAAAAATTTGTTGCAGAAGTTACGTTGTCAAAAACTCTTATAAGGGTAATGATTGATATTTAGAATGTCTTAATTTTTTTTCTTCTTCTTCAGCTTCCAGCTGATCTTACAAAGATGCACATCACAGACAACCCTCATCCACAGGTGCCTCATGTGTCTTCCAGTCAGTCTGGTTGTAGCATTGCCAGCGACTCTGGGAGCAGCAGTTTGTCTGATATCTATCAGGTAATACCTTAGGATTTTGTGTGTTGTGCATATGGTTTCATTATTCTGCCAGGTATCCTGTGCCTGTTTCTTAGGTGATCACATGTCTTTTAAATAGGATCACATGTCTTTTAAGTAGGCATAATGTCTTTGGGAAAATACACTTTATTTACTATTTCAAATTTGTAAGCTTAATTGAGGTGATCTCTTTTGAGAATGATTGAATATGATCTAACAGTGCATGGGTATAGGTTCTTTTTAATTTATTTTATCTAGGTCAATCCATTTTGATTTATAATGCTTGCTTTGGTAAAAAATAGTTCTTGAAACAATCAAACTTAAACTTATAAAAAGACTGATTTTTAATATATATGTCTTCTACAAGTAAAACCATGAACAATATTAGATTTTCTTTTGTATTGTAAAGGCTTTAAAGTAAATTTTGTAGTAGCCACATTAAAAAAAGTAAAAGGAAACAGGTAAAATTAATTTTGATAATATATTTTGTTTAGCACAGTATAGCCAATTATTTCAACATGAAGTCAAATGTTTAAACATTACATAGTTACTTTATTTTTTTGTACTAAGTCTTCAAAAGCTAGAGTTTATTTATTATAAACTTATAGTACATCTCAAATCATAGTAGTCACATTTCAAGTGCTCAACATCTTCATTTGGTTAGTGTCTACTGTGTAGTACTGATCTGTTCAAATGTGAGAGTGGGCTGATAAATTTCACCTCCACCTTCCCAACCGAGGCCTGAGTTTTGAATTTTTTCAGCTAAAGTAATCTCTTATGGTGGTATTCCTTGTACTGCCTTTTGTTCTCAGGTTTATAATGGTTTTATCCCCTGTAATGATCTTTAAGAAGTCCTTACCTTCTTTTTAAAAGTTGGAGGAACTTTATACACTGTTAAGAATTTAATAGAATGTTGTTTGCATTGAATGTCTGAACACTCTTCCATTTTGATGTGCACTGGGTGAAAAATGTATGCATCTGTGCATGCAAGGTCAAGAGTGATGGAGAAGGAGATAACATGTGACTGCACAGAACCGGCTATATCCTGATATATCTAAATGTAACCAAAATAAACAAACAAATATATAAGTATATAAATATAAATAAATATTTTACATTGAAGGCAGAATTTATTATCCTGCCCTCATAGAATCATTGAGAAAAACATTTTAGATTGTGTTTCTACTGACTGATCTAGATTCAGGTATTTTAGGAAAATCAGCATTCCTCTGTTAAGGAGATGTAAGATGGAAAAAACCTTTATCTTTGGTTTTTGCATGGCTTTTCTCCATAAAAGTCATTGCTCTGGCCATCAATATCTCCTTTTGGCATTTTTATAGTAGATGTAACAGTAAAAAAATTTTAAGTAAAGTTAAAAGCAATGCAGTGGCTGTGGACCATTTACTGTATTGGTGTAGTTCTTGGGCTCTGTACATTCTGCCCCGCACCAAAAGAAGTAACTCATGGAAGAATTAAGAGTTGTTGCACACCTAAAAGTCAAAGTTTAGCTATGGCTTCTCTGGAGTCTTGTTTTTTCTAGAGAAGAACCCTAAGTTAATGAAGTTTAGGGACCTGGTTAGAGATTTATATGAGGATAAGTGAAAATGTCTGGACTTTGCTAGGAGATAGCAGAGCTATGGAGTTAATGAACTATAGGGAACCTAGTTATACTAGTATACCAATTCTAAGCCAGATGTGATCACCTTTTTGGAGCAAGAAACAGAGCCCTGGATGATTATGAGAGAAGGGAGAAGAGAATAATAATGCACTGATAGAGATTTAAGGTCAGTTGGAAAGGCCAATGCTATACTGTGAACTAGAAGATGAGTGCACACTGGAGTTTTGTATGTTTGGCAAGATCCTGGAGGAGCTTCTCAATAATTACACTTATATTAGCATCTACAGGATGTCTACCTGCTGACTGGCCTGGTTGAGGCTGGTACTGGAACACACCTACTGGTGTGGTTGGAGGTCCTATAGGACCATGGTGTTGTGAGTGACTGTCCTGGTCCGATTTCCCCCATGTTGCCCTTCCTTAGTAGCACTCAGCTCATTCTGGCTTTTAAGAGATTCACGTTAAGATCGGATAAGCTGTGGACAGGTATCCTTGCCATCTTCCCTGCATGGCAGGAGTGCCTCTATTACAAAGTGAAGACGATACCTTTTCATATCCCAGAAACCTGAAAGTTACCAGTGCTCTCTTCCCTTGATTATCACATTCAGCACCAGATCATATCAGTTCTGCTTCCTACATCATCAGTTGTGTCTGTGTGTATATATGTTTGATATTAACTGAGTTGTAATTTATATACAATAAAATTCATTCTCTTTAGTATAGCCTGCATTAAAGACATACAACATTTCCATTACCTCAAAAAGTACTTTATGCCCTTTGTAAACAATTCCTTCTCCTCATTCCCAGCCCCTGGCAACCACCAGTCTATTTACTGCCCTTATAGTTTAGCATGTTCCAGAAGGTCATGTTATGGAATCATATAGTTAAATGACTCAGTGAAACTTTTATAAAGTAACCAATAAGATTTTAAAAAGTAAGCTATAGGGAGAGTAGACAGTTAAACAGGGCAGAAATAATGAAATTCTAGAACCAAAATAGTAATTCAAAAGTTTAAACAAGAAAACTGTCATAATACTAAAGTAAAATATGCAAATATGTAAGCTAAAATCTTTTAAGATTGACCAAAACAGGGGAAGCCAGATGGCTCAACAAGTTGAGCTCTTTCTTTGCAGTCCTGGGGACCAAGGATCAAATCCAGGCTCTAACCCGTGCGGACCCATGTGCTGAACTGGGGTGTGCTCTCCATGTGGGAGTCCCCCAGCCCAGTTCCCACCTTGCACGGCCCCCACCCATCTGTGTGGAATGAAACCATGTAAAAAACTGATGACGTACAACTATGGAGACGGCTCTGTGCCCTCCCACTTCTTTCTGTCTCTGTCAAAAACAATAAAATAAATCTTAAAAAAAAATAGTTTAGGAAAATAGCCAAAGGATAGAAACAGTATAAAGGTTAAAACAAACAAACCAACAGAGATAAAAATAGAAGGAAATCAGAATTTTTAAATAAATAAATTTACATGCATACATACTAACATATATTTGGTATTTATATCCATGGAATGTAAATATGAATTCAAGCAAATCAAATGGTAACAATATTTTTCTACTTTTGGTAGGTTTGTGGGTAGTCTCAATATGTAGCTTTTGTTTTTTTCAATGAATATTATTATTTCTATATTTAACAAATTTTAAAGCAGATATAGAGAGAGCAGACAGTTAAAAGTAAAAATTTACTAAATTAGAAAAAGATTAAAGAAATAATTAGTAGAGGCTAAAAGGAATAAAAACAAAAGCAATATAGTGTGGCTCAAAAGTAGGAGTACAGTTGAAGCAATGAAATTCATTATTGCAAATTATATAGGTACACATACACACTTACAACAAAATAAAACTATACTGTATAGGGATGGCAGTCCCAGGTTCAGTTTTCTCCATGGCCCCACATTCACCTGTGTGTAATGGAACCATGTCACAACTAATAATGTACAACTGTGGACATTGCTCTGGGCCCTCTTCGCCTCTTTCTCTTACGCTCTCTCTCCCACCTTCTCTCAAACAATAAAATACAGCTTTAAAAAAAACCAAAAAACTATACTACCGTATATACCTACCTTTGGGCTCCCCATGTGAATTGATAAAATATATCCCCCAAATGGAAAATTTCTAGACTGTAACTAAAAAATAAACATGGATAAGGAAAGTTACACATTTTGTTATACCAAATTGTATTCAGTTAGATCCGCAGGATGGTAACAGAATAGAAAAGTCTCCCTGGCCTCAGGCCTCCATCAGAGTGAGTACCTGTTAAAGCTGTGAATATATCTTTTAGTTACAGGTGTAGGTTCCCATTATATTATATACAAGTATACCTTGGCCAGCAATAGTTGTAAGTGGTTTGGTCTGGTTATCTGAATTTCAAATTTCAGCCTTTGGGAGATTTAAAAAGTGAACACCTAACCTAATCATGGCTTGTAACAGTATGAGCAAAGCCTTGCAAATTAATGCAAGGATTTTTAATTTGGAGGTTTGCCAGAAAGAGAGAACAGAGTCATACATCATTTTTTAACAGGAAAATTGCTTACACCATTTTATATGGCCAATCATATGGCTATGCTCATGTATTTTGTTCTTGAGAATTTTCATGTCTTCTGCTTTAAAAATAAAAGCCCTTGGCTCTCAAAGAAACTTTAAAATAAAGTAGTTACCACAGGCTGGGAAATATGCAAGTAATGGCTTTGGTGTGAATTTTTAAATCATATTTGCTTAAAATTTAGCTAAAAGTATGCATTAATATGCTAGAATGTTCTTGGATAGAGTATTTTATATATCTTCAAAGAATACTCAAGAGAAATAGTGTTTCTTTCTAGATTCCCTTTTCTATTTTAGTCTTTTCCAAGAGCTGCGACATTGTGAAATGTTGATTCTTGAACTAAACCACTTGTCTTTTCATTAACTTCCAGTTACATGCCATACAACATTTTGGTCAATGATGGACCCACATATGCAACAGTAGACCCATAGATTTCAGCGGATTATAAGCAAAAAGTTTGTGATACTGAAAGAAAAGGCTGGATCCAATTAGGTGTTGAATTTACTGCTGGCTTGGGTGGTTTAAGGAGGAGGCACAGGGGAAGCCAGGATGGCTCAGCAAGTTGAGCGTTCACTTTATAGCCCCAGGGACCGAGGATTGAATCCTGGCCCCGGCCTGTGTGGACTCATATTCTGAACTGGGGTGTGCTTCCCATGTGGGACACCCCCAGTTTGGTTCTTGCCCCCCCCCCCCTCCCCGCACACCTGGTTCAGCCTCTGGCTCGAGAGGGTGTGCCTCCCATGCAGAAGGAGGCCCCCAGCCCAGTTCTCACCCTGCATGGCCCCTGCCCACCTGTGTGGAATGAAACCATGTGGAAAACTGATGATGTACAACTATGGATACTGCTCTGGGCTCTCCCCCTTCTCTGTCTCTGCCTCTCTCTGTCAAAAACAATAAAATAAATCTATAAAAATAAAAAAAGAAGGAGGAGGCACAGCATAGTGGCTATCTACCCTGTGCCCACCCAGAGTTGGCTGAGGCCCAGAGTTGGCAAGGGAGAAAGGAGAATTCTGGGGAGGAGGGAGCCCTAGAGCTCATCCTTCCACGTAGGCATGTGCACACTCCTACATGTAACCTCACTTCTCTTCCCTCCCATTCCCGTGCCTCCCTTTCTCTTCCCCTCCTCCTCTCTTCCTCTCTTTTATCTCTCTCCCTTCTGTTACTTCTCCTCTCAAGCGTCATCTGCTGGATCTCTTTTCATCTGTGCTGTTGGTTTCTCTCATTCTCTTCCTTCCCTCTGTCACTTCCTCCCTCCCTCCTGATAACTACACTCCCCAATGACTCTGTGCTCCATATGCCCCCAAGCATAAGAGTATGTATGCATGCACACCCACATTCTTTTATATCATATTTTTACTGTGCCTTTTCTGCTTTTAAGTATGTGTAGATATATAAATTCTTAACCACTGTGTTACAGTTACCTACGGTATTCAATACCATGACATGCTACACAGGCTTAAAACCTAGGAGCAATAATAGGCTATACTATATAGACCCAGTGTGTAAGTAGGCTGTACCCTATAGGTTTGTGTAATTACACTCTATATCACACAAGGACAAAATCACCAAACTACGCATTTCTCAGAACATCTCTGTCATTAAGTGATTTATGACTGTTAAATAACATGAGGCACACATTCATCCTCCACCTATCTATTTTAGCCTCTGTGTAGGAAATACATATTCTTAAAAATCCCAACGCTTCAGTTACTACCTTTGGCAGCATGAGTCCTTAATTCAGGGCTCTACTGCCAATCTTTCCTAAACTCTGGTGCCACATTTCCATCATGATGTTCTTGTACACCTCAACTAGCTTTGCCCTACCCTGTGTTTTCTTTCACTTGTCTTTAATATTTCTGTTAAGACTATCATTAGTGTCCTAGTCAAAAATTTATTTTTTGACTACTCCCATTTTTAAAATTCCCACTTGAAATAAATTGCAAAAGCAGTTACAACTTTACTCCTTTATTTAAAAAGCTTCAGTGGCCATCACCTAATTTACACTCTTTATTTCAAATTTGAATTCAAATTTCAACCCTTTCATTTCTAACCACGATTGCAACTCTGGTTTTATATTCCACTATTTTACTCAACTTGCACATTGTAGATTCTTGTTCATGACTAATACATATAGATCCTGAGCATTTTTGTCTTCCTTCCTAGCTCTTTGTTTTGGTAGAATGCTACTCTGCCTGCAGCTCCACCTAGGTGACATTTTTGTCTCTCATATCTTGGAATCCCTCAGTAGCTTTTCTGTGGGTCATGTCTCTTTCCTTTCTGCCTTTGGTAGTTACATGTACATTTGACATTTTTCGTCATCATAGTAAATGATGTTTGGGGGGCAGAGTTTGTTTCTTGTAAATCCTTGCTGGGTTAAACACAATTTTGGCACTTAGGAAGTAATCTAGAAAATTTTTAGTTGAACTACAATTTTAACTTGAAACAAGTATTGTTTCCAAGGCTCAATACTAATTAAGGCTTGATTATCAGGGCAAAGGAGGCTTTACTTTGCCTTCCTGCCTGCTATGGTGTGAAAATTTATGGAATGGGTTAGCCAGGAGACCGCACTGTGAAAGATTAATTTCACAGCATTCTTGCTCTGACCAGAAAGACAAAGAAGAAACATAAGGAGTAAATGGTCTATGAAAAACAATGGGTTAAAAAAACAGTAAAAGTGAGAATGCAGAAAAAAAGAAGCTTAAGATTCTAGCTTAATATTTGTTCTAAATTTGAAAATGTTTTACGTTTGTATAACTTTGCATTCTAACCTTAGTTCCCCTATTGTTACTTCATATTTATCTGGATGCAGACAGGAAAAGGATATCCTCTGGCGGTTTATTTGGCAAAGGCTGACTCATCAGAAAATCACCTCAAACTGTTTGCCTTACCAAATTATATTGACATGTATACATAGAGACATTCCATACTGAGGGAAAGGAAGAACACAAGAAGTTTAATACTTATTAGCCCATTCAGCAATAGTTTTTTTTTCCTAGACTTAATTCATTGATCATAATCTTCTTGATAGTCTGCTGTATTCCAAGTGCTAGGATAAAGTAGTTGAAAAGCCAGGGCTCTGATATTTTGTGTACCTTAGTTTAAATGTCGCATATCTTTTACCTACATTTTAAAAATAATTTTTGATATTTTCATGAGTCTCTGAGACGCTGTTAAATACTCTTTGGCTTTTTTCCTGTCTTTACTTCAGTTTGGGTAGTTTTTATTGCCCTTCTTCTTCAAGTTTACTCTTCTTACAGTTTACATTTCTTTATTGAGATTTTCCATGTTCCTCCTCATTAATTGTTTGTATTTTCTTTTACATCCTTGAACTTATTGATCATACTCATTAATGACAAAACTTTATGTCTTCTAATTTTACCATCTCTGTCATTCCTGGGTCTGTTTATGTTAATTGATTTTTCTCTTGTCTATGTATCACATTTCCCTACTTTTTCACCTGTATAGTAAGTTTTTATTGTACAGTGGGCATTGTGGAAACATATTTAAAGTTCTTATCCAGTTAGAGAATTAAACTTTCTGCCCAGGAATTTTATCTTCAGAAGCATCATGCTGGTCGTCATATCTGCCTTGCCTTTGTTTAGTCAGTAAATTAGACCTTGGGTTCTGTATAGCTCGCTTTATTTATTTATTTTTAAATTACCAATTCCTTTTTAATTTCCTAGCATGTTTTTGGCCACTGTTTCTTACTCTTTCTTTTTCACTTTTATTTTGCTACCTTATTCACACTCATACACTCTTAACATTTTAACAATTTAGTATGTTCTCCTAACTAATTTTATTCATTCTTTTTCTTTGCCTTATACTTAAAAGAAATACAAGTAAAGGGGGACAATTGTAAGGATAGATTAAATTTTTTCCTTTGCACACAGCCTTAAAAGATTCCTAAAAGAATTGTTTTAGTAGCCATCTAATCCCTACACATGACTTCTGTTCTCCCTAAGGAGTTATTTGCTTAAATGTCTTCACTTCCTAGGCAGATGACAGTAAGCCTTTCCTATTGTCCACATAAGTGAATTGCATCTTGCCTTTTTATGTTGTGAGCCATCCATCTTTTTATCAGACATAATCTAAAAGGTGAGAATGTGACTGAGCTGAAGCTCTGGGTCATCAGATGAAATCCTGAGATTGCGATAAGGACAGGGTGGTTTAAGAACCCAAATTTATAAGGTAGGTCGTCTTTAAGAATTGATAAAATGGAAAAAAGCTATTCCAGAAGTGAACTTCAGTATTCTGAAATATTAAATTAACTTTTATACAAGGTCTGACAATTAAGTTCGCGAACTTTCCACCATGCGCTTATATGTTGGCAGCACTGTACAATTTTGTAAGGTTTCATAACCTTGGTATGTCAATGTCTCACAGTTGTGTTTGTGTTGATGTGTGGTGTTGTCTTGCTGAGTGACATTCATTATTGTTGTATGGCAGCTATGCTTACCACCAACACCGTATTATTACTGTTGTGTGTTTTTGTGTGCCAGCATGAGAATTTCAGAGCTTGAATTAAAGCAACAAACAGACATTAACTTTCTCGTTAAAATTGGTAGGAGTGAAGTGAAATCAAGGACATGTTAGTCCAAATTTATGGGGATAATGCCATAAAGAAAATGACCATGTACAAATGGATTAAACGTTTTTCAGAGGAGAGAAGGCATCACTGATGAAGAGAGGTCAGGGCAGCCTTTGTAACAAGCAGAACTGACAAAACGTGGCAAAATTTGTAGGATTGTGCATTAAAATTGTTGGCTGACTGTAAGAAGCATGGCAGACTGAGTAAGCATCAGTAAAGAAATAGTTTGGAAAATCTTAGCTGAAAATCTTGGCAGGAGAAAGATGTGGGCATAAATGGTCCCAAAGGAGCTCACAAATGAACAAAAGCAAAGGAGAGTAGAAGTTTGCCAAGACCTTTTGGAGAGGTAAGACAATGTTTTGGGTCATTTTATCACTGTTGATGAAACATGAGTGTACCAATATGACCCTGAAACAAAGCGTCCAAATGCAATAATGGAAGTCAGCCAATTCTTCATGACCAAAAAAGTGCCATCAGTTCAAATCAGGAATAAAAGCGATGTTGCTAATCTTTTCTGATATCAGAGGGATTGCTCATTATGAATTTGTACCATCTGGAAGGTCAACCAAGTTTACTACTTGGAAGTACTGAAAAAGCTGCTTGAAAAGAATAGATGAAAATAACCTTAACTTTTTGCAAACAACTCATGACTCTGGCATCATGACAATGCACCAGCTCACCAGGCACTGTCTATGACGGAGTTTTTAGCCAATAAACAAATCACTGTATTGGAACACCCTCCCTGCTCACCTGATCTGGCCCCCAGTGACTTTTTTCTTTATTGGAGGATAAAGGAAATATTGAAAGGAAAACATTTTGATGACATTCAGGACATCAAAGGTAATACGACGATGGCGCTGATGGCCATTCTAGAAAGAGTTCCAAAATTGCTTTGAAGGGTAGACTCAGCGCTGGCATTGGTGCATAGCTTCCCAAGGGGAGTTCTTCAAAGGTGACCATAGTGATATTTAGCGATGAGGGATGTAGCACTTTATCTAAGATGAGTTTGCGAATTTAATTATCAGACCTCATAGAAAATACTGCTTTAGTATTTAAAAAAACTGGTCTCCTAGATTAGAATCAGTGTATGTATATAAAGTAGGTTTTTGGAAAAGTTATTTTAGCATGTACACATGTTTACCATCTTTGAAAAGGGGATTGTATTCTGCTAGCAAGTTTGTGGTTCCAAAAATTTATTGTTCAAAAATATACTCCACTTTTAAACCCCTATGTTCCATAGCCAGAAAATAATTTAGGAGAGCATATTAGGCCTGAGGTACGGTTCATCCCTTTATCAGGTTTGTCCAGCCCAAGGGCTACATGAGGCTCGGGATGACCTTATCATTGCAGCCCAACACAAACTTCATAAACTTTAAAAATTTTATGAGATGTTTTTTGTGAGGTTTTTTTTGTTGTTGTTGTTTTTTAAGCTCCTCAGCTAAAATGTACGGCCTAAGAAATTCTTCCAGTGTGGCCCAGGGAATCCAAAAGATTAGATACTCCTACCCTTTATGATCATTTTTAACAGACAGCTTAGAGATCTCAAGTTGGGTATTTATTATTATTATTATTTTAAACAGTATGATATGTATCTTTTTTTTTTTTAATATATTTTTTTAAATTTATTTTTGACAGAGACAGAGAGAGAACTGAACTAGGGGAGCTCCCAGTTCAGCATATGGTTCCGCACGGGCCAGGGCTGGGACTCGATTCCCGGTCCCCAGCGCTGAAAAGCGAGTGCTTAACCCACTGAGCCATCCCAGCTTCCCCTTTTTTGACACGTATAATGTGCACTTTTTTTGGCCCAAATTTGTGATGGTAGTACTAATTCCATATCTATATAAATGTTTTTAATTCTTTCATTTATGCTTATGAGTTAAAAGCGTAACTCTAGAAATCAGTAAGGATATTCGTATGCAAAATAGTACCCCAGAATATGATAATTGCCTTGGCCTGGGCCCCAACTTGTCCAGCATTGTACTGCACTTCAGCCTCCTGAGCCTCCGCCTTTGTCAGTTCTTGGCTTCCAGCCATCTGGGGCTATGTTTCAGCCCATGTTTCCAGGCTCCCAGCTCACTCTGTCTTCAGTTGGGCTCTGGGTTGCAATCAATAGCCCTGTCTATTCCTTTCCCTTCTCTCCTGCTCACCTCTCTTTCTCTAACCATGTGTCTGTTCTTGTGTTTTATAATTATTTGTTACAAAAAAGTTCTTGTACCATAATATGTTAAAAAATAAATGCTGTTTTTCATCCTTTTACCCTGAGTCTATGTTTGTCTCTGTGGCTGAGGTGTGTGATGGAAGGGGAGCTGATTCTGGGTTGTGAGCATATAATGCGATGCATAAGTGATGTGATATGGACTTGTACATCCGGAAACTGCCTAATTGTTACCAATCAATGTCACCCCAATAAATTTAACAAAAAAAAAAAAGGCTAAAATTTTTGTATAATATAAAAAATGAGTACCTTAAATATAAAATAAAAATTTGAAAAGAATTTTCCCCGAAGTTTGGGCCTAAAACATGAGTGCACATTATTCGCAGGAGCACATTATACACAGCCAGATGTAGTAATCTGGTTTGTTAGTTTAGCTGTTACTTAAAGTTACGAAGAAATCCAAAGAAAGTGTAAAACAGGATCTTACAAAACAAATTAGGACTTTTTCAGTTACACTAATTAGTATTGGATTAACAAAAGACAGAAAGGATAATTAACCCATAGAGAAAGCAGAGGCATTTCTAGTCTCAAAGAACCTGGATGCTCACAGGTTTGTTTGCCCCTGTCTGTCAGTGTCTCTGGGCCTTTGGCTGCCTGTAGCTTGCTTGCTTTGCCTCCCTTTCCTGAGATATTTTACAGTCATAGGTGCTCTACCTCTGTCCTGCATGCTGTTTCTGTTGCTTTCTTGCTCTATGTTTTTTTGTCTCTCTCATTCTCATTTTATGCCTACCCTTTTTTGTTCACTGTACTTCCTCACCATTCCCTTGCCACCTTCTCTGCCTATTGGTTCCATGCTCCAGGCTGCTCTGTATCACATGCTTTCAATTCGGGAACCAGAGAAAAAAGGACACTGCCTTCCAACCCCAATTATAAAAATCCAGAGAAGAGGCCTTTCTACCTTAACTTTTACATAAACAGAGTCAGGGCACAGTTTCCCACTGGAATCTCTGATTTAAGTTGGAGGGGAATAGCAGTTCACTAAAAGAAGGAAGAATCTCTTCTGAGCAGACAAAACAGTAAATATTCAACACAGGAGATGAGTGTTTATTTTTATGAAATTCCTGTATGTTCAATTCAGTTTTTCTGTAACTGCTTCAGTATTCATGCTTTTTCATTAATATGAATCAAATAAGTGTAATATTCAGAAATATTGCATACTAATCCACTTCAGGAGAATTTTATTTCCCAAAAGACATCTTTATTATTTTTTGAGAATATTACTTATATTGATTTTTTTTTAAATCTACTAGTTCCTTTACAAATATCTGAGACTAATATGTTCCCAAAGTTGAGTTTGTACACGTATTTATATAAGTTTATATTACAGATTGGTTAGAATAATCTCATACTGACACGGTGTTAGATTCAATAATAAGATGTTGGGAGGTGATCAGTATTTGTTTAGTCCTTGACAGCTGGTCTATTTTAGCACTTTTCAGTACTATTTACCTGTTTTATATTTCTCTTCTTAATTTGTATACTTAACTCTACTAGACCAAACCTTAGTGGTGAAAAAGTAATATTTATAACACCTAGCACAAACTAATAGGTACTTATAAAATGATTGTTGGTAAACTGTCTTCATCTTTTCTGCACTTCATGTTTTACGAAATGTACTTTAAAGAATTACTAGTGTTTATTGGAAAACAGGTATTAAAACATTTAGTGACATTTGAGTCTCCTAATCCTTGATGTCACACTGTGGAATGATGAGCCTCTCTTTTGGGCAGAGAGAAAACTTTTATAAATATTTTGTTTTTGATACAATATGCAAATATTGCCTGATTATAATATTTGGTAGGCAGGGATAGTTTTGATTAATTCAGACTGTGACATAATTTTTATAACATGAAATTGTAAGTGATCAAGATTTCTTTTCTTAGGCTACAGAAAGTGAGGTAGGAGATGTAGATTTAACACGTCTTCCAGAAGGACCTGTTGATTCAGAAGATGAAGAAGAGGAAGATGAAGAAATTGATCGGACAGATCCACTACAGGGGCGAGATCTTGTTCGAGAATGTCTTGAAAAGGAACCTGCAGACAAAACTGATGATGACATTGGTAAGAAGTACATCTATTGGGATGCTGGGATTGCTCAACAGGTTGAGTGCTTGCCTTACAACTGCGAAGTCCAGGAATTTGGTGCCAGTCCCAGCCCTGGCCTGTGCAAACCCATATGCTGAGCTGTGGCGCAACTGATGATCACCACATGGTGGTGAGGGTTCACACCTTCAATGCAGGAGGCCCCCGGTTTGTTTCCCGCCCCGCATGGGCCCCACATCCACCTGTGTGGAATGAAACTACATTGCAGCTAATGTGTGGCTGTGGAGACTGCTCTAGACTCTCTCTTTCTCTCACCTTCTCTCAAACAATAAAGTAAAACTTTAAAATATATATATATCTGTTGAAAATAAGAATTTTATGGTTTTTAAATTTAGATATAGTTACCTATTGCTGCATAACAAATTATCCCAGGACATAGAGACTAAAAACAACATACATTTATTTTCTCATTTTCTCATACTTTTTGTGGGTCAAGGAATCAGGAGTGCCCTAGCTAAGTGATTCTAGCTTAGTGCCATGAGGTTATTGTCAGAATGCTTGACAGTCTTCTGAGGCTTCGCTGAGATAGAGGACCTACTCCCAAGGTGTCTCCTCATGGTTTTCGGCATAAGATCTCAGTTCCTCATCATGTGAGCCTCACCAGAAGCTGCTTAAATGTCCTTACAACATGGCAGTTGGTTTTCCCCAAAGCAAGTAATACAAGGGAGGATAAGGCATATACTCCAATGTCTTCTATAATCTGGTTTCCGGAGCCATGTATCATCACTTCTTCCAAGTTCTGTTTGTCACAGAGAGCAACCCTCATACAGTATGGTAAGGGACTGCATAAGGACATAAATATGAAAAGACAGAGATCGTTTAGGGTCACCTTTGAGGCTGTGCCAATTTGAGAGCTTGTTTGGAGCATCTAACAGGAGCACAGCTGCTTCTATGTCCTTGACTAAAGAACAGTCCTCCTCTATTGGGGAAGACTGTCCTCCTTGATCAAGTGTGCAGCTTCAGGAGGAATGCTCATGGAGCTGTGAAGGAGAAAGGGGCACCCACCTAGCCAACCGAATCAACTGATCAATCCTGGCAATAAGGTGACAGATGTCACAGCTACATTACCCTCATATACTGGCTGCCCAAATTTATAAAACAAAAGCTTTGATTCTATTAAAGTGATTTAAAATTTTGTTACCAAGAGCATATTTTTACTTCTCTAGCTTGAAAAAATATGTGTGTACTTAATTTTTGGTTAAAAATCAATTTTTTTTTTTTTTTTTAAGATTTGTTTTTATTGGTTTTGACAGAGAGAGAGAGAGACAAAGACAGAAAGAAGGGGGAGGGCCCCGAACAGTCTCCATAGTTGTACATTATTGGTTTTTCCACATACCGGTAATTTCATTTCACAGGTGGGCGTGGGGCTGCACAGGGCAGGAACTGGGCCGGAGTCTCATTCCGGTGAGAACCGAACTGGGGGCACTCCCCAGTTCAGCATATGGGTCCACACAGGCTGGAGCCGGGATTCAATCCTCGGTCCCCAGGGCTGCAAAGTGAGTGCTTAACCCACTGAGCTGTCCCGGCTTCCCCAAAATCAATTTTTTAATGTAATTTCTTTTTACAGAAGTAACTACTATACTGTAGGAGGTTAAATAATATACCAAAGATCAAATGTTTAAGAACAAAGAGTATTTAGTATTATATAGTGTTACAATTCAATTAAAATTTTATCATAGATTTCCCTTTTCTAATAGTCATATTGCTATTGTTCAAATCAGTAGATGCTGCTAATAATAATAATTGTAATCTATGTGAGTAAATATCAGTACATTTGAATATTTCTTGCCAATTTAATGACATAATATTAAGTAACCTGCAGTTTAGATTCATGTTATGAACCTTATCTGGACAGAAACTGCAAGGGCATTTTTAATGGTAAAGAATTAGGGGAAGCCAAGATGGCTCAGTGGGTTAAGCGCTCACTTTGCAGCACTGGGGACCGAGGACCGAGTCCCGGCCCTGGCCCGTGCTGAACCATGTGCTGAACTGGGAGCTCACCCAGTTCAGTTCTCTCTCTGTGTCTGTATCTCTCTCTCTCTCTCTCTCTCTCTCTCTCTCTTTCTCTGTCAAAAACAATAAAAAATAAAATTTAAAAAAAACAAACAAACTATTTAAAAAAAAAAAAAAAGAAAGAAATGGGGAAGCCGGGATGGCTCAGTGGGTTAGGCGCTCACTTTGCAGCCCCAGGGACCGAGGATCGAATCCTGGCCCCGGCCCATGTGGACCCATATACTGAACTGGGGAGTGCCCCCAGTTCAGTTCTCACCAGGATGAGACCCTGGCCCAGTTCCTGCCCTGTGCAGCCCCGCACCCACCTATGGAACGAAACTATTCGGAAAAACTGATGATGTGCAACTATAGAGCCTGTTCTGGGCCCTCCGCATTCGCTCTGTCTCTGACTGTATCTCTCTCTCTCTCTGTGTCAAAAACAATAAATAAATCTTTAAAAAAAATAAAAAGAATTGTATACTATGTAATTTTTACAAAGCTTTTTAAAAATTAAATTTGATGAACTCCTGGTTATCTGTGGGTGGCTAGCACCTTATAGTTATTTCTGTTTCCAGCCCTTAGTTGACTGCTTATGTGTGTTTCTCCCTTATATTTATCTTTAATACTCATGTATCTGTACCAGGGAATGGCCTAAGGCAGGCACTCCTAAATAGTTGTTTAAATTAAAGAGTTACCTTGTGTTACTTTTTTCTTTAAGATTTATTTTATCATTTGAGAGAATATGAGAGAGAGAGAGAAAGGGAGAGGGCCCAGAGCAGTCCCCATAGTTGTACATCACTAGTTGTGAAATGGTTTCATTCCACACAGGTGGATGTGGGCCTCGGTGGGTGGGAGACGAACTGGGGGCCTTCCACATGGGAGGCGAGAACCTTCGCCACCGTCCTGGCAGTTATCAGTTGTGCCTCAGTTCAGCATATGGGTTTGCACGATTGGGGCCAGGAATTGAATCCTGGACCTTGCAATTGCAAGGCAAGCACACAACCACTGAGCTATCCCAGCATCCTCGCCTTGTGTTATTTGGACAAATCTGGAACTAGAATTTACATTTGTTCTCTAATTTAATTATTTTTTTACTTTTATTAATAACATTTTTTTCTTAAAAACTTTAGCTCAATAAAAACTAGATGAAAGGCTTTTTCACTAACCTGTGAGATCAGAGAACATCACTATACATAACCACTATGAATTGGCATCTCAGGCTAGCAGATTATAATAGGTAAACTCTCTAGCTTCATGTCAGTCTGTGCGAGAGGTTGTGAGTTCTGGTATTGTCCAACATGCCTATATTTTTGTGTGAATCTGAATATATTAACCAAATAACTGACCTTTTTTAAACCAGCAGTCATCTTGTGCCCTGGTTTCTCTACTTTAGCAGAATAAATTCATAAGTTGGTTAGGAAATTGGGCATTGAATTCTAGATTTTATTGTATCTTTAAAGTGTAGTTCTTAATGGTCTCTGTACTACAATTTTTGTTTTTATATAGAACAGTTACTGGAGTTTATGCACCAGCTCCCTGCTTTTACAAACATGACCATGTCTGTAAGGAGAGAACTCTGCTCAGTGATGATTTTTGAAGTGGTAGAGCAGGCTGGAGCTATTATTCTTGAAGATGGACAAGAGGTAGGTTAGCAAGTAAATGTTATACATGATTTAGTATGGGAGCTAATTTTTAGAATAATTTTATGGCCTTGTGTAAATTCTGACTTAAAATGTATACAGTTTTTATAATTAATGCCATGTTTGGGAATAAATATTATTTCTTCTTAAGAGATGTTTTTATTTTTATTTTTGCTTTAGGTACCTTGTCTTAATTTTTATTTCCTAGCAGTGAACCATGCACAGAATAAATGTTTAATAGATAATATTCATTGAACCATATTTATTTTTCTCAAACTAAGTTGTAAGACTTTAAAAAAAATTCTTAGCTAGTATTCTCTTTGTATGTTTGTCATTATTACTGTTTAAAATGTTTAGCAAATATGTATTTAGTCAACTCTTCTTATCCCTTTTGTACATTTTATATATATATATATATATATATATATATATATATTTTAATGTGAGGAAAATTTTTGGAGCCTATTCCTCCTAGGGGGCTACTATCAGTTAAGACATTTATGTAGCAATTCTATGTTCAGAAATGCTTAATGGGAACTTGTGGATAGGTGGAGGGAGAATGCAGGGAAATTGAAAGGTATTATTGCTTTCTGTAATTACTTCACTATTTTTCTTATCAAAATAATTAAAATTAAGGCTGAAATGTCAGTCAATGAACAGTGTTATATACTGCTATTTCTGGAAAGTCATTTAGAAATTTTTAACATGGGCCTCCAAGTATTAACAGTTTCTAACTTATTCTAACTTGTGAATGTCTTCCCTCAGGGCATGATATAAAGCTCAAACAATTATGCCAAAAGATGTTGATTGCAGCATATTTATAATAGTAACAATGCAAAATGACCAAAATATAGTTTAGTTATAAGCAGTGTTTAAATAAATTATTATACAGCCACAGGATATAATGTTATGTAGGTATAGAAGTTATTTTAAAATTTGTTGGAAATACTTTGAGAAAGGCTGTCTTATCTCTCATTTTGTTCACATGATTTCTCCCCATATCCTAGAAGGTATGGAAGATAGTAAAGGGTGTCCTAAAATTCACGCAAGATTTGAATTTTGCGTCATTTGTGCAGTAAAATGTTGAAAACAAAACAAAACAAAAAGACAGCGTGACAGCTGACATTTCAGGGTTATTAAAAATGGAGCGCTACATGAAAGAACAATGCGTTTTCATTGTTGAGCAATGAAAATTTACAATATTTAATTATAAACCTGTGTTTTCTACCAAAATTACTTCTTGTGTGAATTTTGGGACACCCTTTATATGCTAAAAGAAAAATAAAACTCGATGAACACATGAATACAGTATTAATTTTTTAAAGGCAGGATAGTAAAACATTTCAACAATGTAAAATACTATAAACATAGGAGAAAAATGAACTAAATTTTAACAACCACAGTTTAAGCAGTGAAATTTTTGAGGAACTTCTATTTTCTTTTCCACAAATTTTTGTAATCTCTTAATTTTCCACAGTTAGCAAAATTTTGTTTAGCCTTCATAGATATATGTCATTCATTTTATTGGGGGAGTAATTTCATCCAGAATTGTTGCCTGTACCTATGAATTCAGAGTATACAGTGTGTAGCTTTTAATTTCTGAAATCACAGGTAGGACATGTTATATGAATTATAATATGTAAATAATAATTTTGCATTAAAAGTTTTATAATTTATGGCAAAATCTGGTTCTGTGATAAGCTAATAAGTATAGTCCCTGTGAAGCTATGTTTGTGGCTTGTGTCAGTGTGTGAATGCATAGACAATATGAAGTTTTTTATATATTTGTGACCTTTTGTCTTGAACATGGCAATCTCACTCCCCAGGGGAACTCAGTGGGAATATTTATCATTACTTTGCCCTCTGTTGCATTTTAAAGTTGTTTCCTGTAATTTGTTTTCAGTACATAATTAAAAAGTTTGTTGTATGTATATATTTTTAAAATACTATAAAAAAACTTTTAAAAATATATTAGTACTTATGCCAGGTACTAATGTAGACACAAAAAAGTATAGCGGTGGAACACTCAGATACAGTGCATCCTCAGGTAATTTATATAATCTACATATTCTATAATTGTGTATTTTGTATTTGACATAGCCAAATAAAGTATACATTTGAAAAAGTATTTCTTATTGCCACTATATCTCCTTCAGAACTGATAATTTAGATTTCCCTTAAGTCACATTAAAACTGTTGAAAATTTAGGCTAATAATAGGGATAGATACTAAATGAGAATAGGTGGTCTTTCATTGATACACAGTAGATCTTTAGAATATATCTCTTTAGAGTATCAAATGCCTCTATATAAATGAAGACAGTTTTCTAAATATTAGGAGAAATTCTGAATGTTATTTTACTAGATATGCCTTAAAATTCAGGTTTTTAGTAGTCTTTCTGAATTAATCACTAGCTACCTTTTATTTTGAGTGCTTGCTATGTGTAATATAATCTTTTTTTTTTTTTTAATTATTTAAGTTCTGTGTACTGATTGATTATTTTTCAAAATTGACATAACAATCTTTTAAAACATATTCTTAAAATCTGTCTTTTTCTCTGTAGCTTGACTCATGGTATGTTATTTTAAACGGCACTGTAGAAATCAGTCACTCAGATGGTAAAGTTGAAAATCTTTTTATGGGAAATAGTTTTGGAATTACTCCCACTCTGGATAAACAGTACATGCATGGAGTTGTTAGAACTAAAGTAGATGATTGTCAGGTAAGCTTATGTCTTTGGTCGTGTACTCTTGTTTGTTGATTTAAAATGGCTGAGCCTGTTTTTCCTTCCTTAAAAGAAAATAGCTTAATTTGAAAATTAAGTGTTTCAAAAGCTCAGTTAATAAAGGAAACTAGATTTTATATCTGACTCAGGGTTTGTGAAATTGAACAAACTATAAACTCTTAAAAGAGAATATATCAAATAAATGTTTTGTTAAATTTCTATGTGATATTAGCCAACTCGTTCCTTATTTTTTTAAATAAAGGAAAGAAATAGGAACCTCTGAGTTGTTTGTTTCTAACTTAATCCTGCTGAAGAGACATAGATTTTCACTTCTCCTTTTGGAGCAGAATTCAAAAACTTCCTTGGTCTCTGTATGTGAATTATTTATTTCACCTCGATTTTTGTTAAGGATTAAAGGAATTGTATAAAAAGAACTGATGCCACTTGATTTCTTACCTTTGTGCTCTGCCCTTGTGCATGGTGATATATTTATGTACTATAGGTTTATTAATTGTCCCCATGTTGTTCTCGGCCAGTTTGTCTGCATAGCCCAGCAGGATTACTGGAGAATTTTAAATCATGTGGAAAAAAATACCCATAAAGTTGAGGAAGAGGGAGAAATTGTTATGGTGCATGAACACCGTGAACTAGATCGGAGTGGAACCAGAAAAGGACACATTGTAATCAAGGTGGGTATTTTTACTTATTATTCCTAGTCACTGATAGAATAAAGCTTTCTTTTATCTTAATTAAAAGGTTTTATCCACTTTTCAAGTTGTGCATGATAATTCAAATCTAAAATAAATGTATTGGTTCGTTTGTCTTTGTCTAAGTTGGATTTTACACATTTAAATATTGTTAGGTGACATTGCCATTTAATATCTGTATGGATAGGACATTATTTTAGAATATACTGGTCAGTTCTTTTTAAATTTATTTTATAATCCGTTGATAAGGAGAGTTGAATTTTATCAAAGATAACATTTAGAAACAAGACAGATAATGAAAGGACCAACCGTTAAGGCATAAGGAATCCTAGATGAAGATACAGAGTGCTTACTGGATCTCTGTGACATTGAAATAAGCATTAACTTCTCTGAATCTCAGTTATCTTATCAGAAGGTGGGGATGATTATAGCTAAAAGAGGTAAATCAAAAGCATTAATTAGCATGTTGTAGAGTCTGAATGTTGATGTCCATACTGTTTTCCCCTGGCTAAGTTCCTCTGTCACCTACCCCTTGCCACCCCACTCCCTCACTCTTCTGTCTCTTTAAAGACATCTAGATGTAAAATAGAGCCATTGTAGTTAGTTGTAAGAGAGGACATAAATGAATGGCTGTTTCTCTCTTCAAGCTAGTCTTAGTTGCAAAATAAGTAAATGTGTTTATTCATTACAATTATAGCTGTTTATTTAATAATGTGGACTGATTTCTCAGAAGTCAGTCTGTTCCTCAGTGCTGTTCTTTTTTTTTCCTAAATGTTAAGTGTAAGCTTTGTATGTAGAAAGGAGTGAACTACCATAGACATTTTATGGAAGCCCATGTTTTTTAATATTTTTTAATAATTTCAAACAGAAAAGTTGTAAGAACAGTATAGAGAGCTCCTGACTCAGATTCCCCAACTATTAACATTTCACTGAATTTTCTTTATTACCAGAGTCTTTTTCTGAACCACTTGAGAGCAATTTGCAAATGTGATGCCTTATCACTCCTAAATATACCAAGAACACTGCTCCTACATAAATGCCATAGAACCCTTCAAGTTAGGAAGTGAACATTGAAAAGTAAAAACTTCAACCCACAGACCCTCTTTAAATTTTTATCAACTGTCTCAGCAATGGCTCATTTTCCTTTCTGGTCCAGGATCTCATTCAGAAACACAGTTGCATTTAGTTGTCTTGTCACTTATGTCTACTCCAGGAACAGTCTTTTCCACATTCATATTCTTGGTAGTTTGAAAGACTACAGTCCTTATATTCTGTAATATGACCCTCATCCTGGATCTATTCAGTGTTTCCTTATGACCAGACTCAAGTCATGCTTTCCTGGTAGGAATTGTTCATAAATGATGAGCTCTTCTCAGTGCATCTTATCAGGGAGCACACATTGTCAACCTGTCCCACTATTGGGGAGCTTAACCTTAGTGATCTGGTTATGTGTTAGTATCTGTCTGCCAGGTTTCATCACTGTAAAGCCACCATTTTACTCTTTGTAATTGATGAATATTTGGCAGAGAGATGTTCTGGGATAGTATAGTGGCAGTGTTTTCTGCAAACCTCTATCCACCGGTGTTTACTTCCATTGACTACTCCTGCCTAAAATGGTGATTTTGTATTTCCATTATTTCTTCTACATTTATTGTCAGTCTACTTTAAGGATGAACATTCTCTTCTTGCCCATTAATTTAATTATATTGGTGTGGGCTCATGTGTTGGATTCCCTTACCATCAATGTATTTTCAAAGGTCAGATTCACTTCTATATCCTTTTAACATGTACCAACCATTTTCTGAGAGCTTTCTTTTTATCTGGCACAATAAGATGTTCCAGGTTTGTCTTTTCTGTTCCAGCCTTGGAATCAGCCATTTCTCCATCAATCCCTAGATCAGCAGTGTCCAATCTTTTGGCTTCTTTGGGACACATTGGAAGAAGAATGAATTGTCTTGGGCCACACATAAAATACACTAAGACTGACAATAGCTGATGGAATATAAAAAAGGTCACAAAGAAATCTCAGTGTTTTAAGAATTTGTGTGGGGCCGCATTCAAAGCCATCCTTGTCTGCAGGTTGGACATGCCTGCCCTAGATCCTTCTAGTGGAGAATAATAGCATTTGAAAACCAAGATCTGGGTGCCCACTGTATTCATTGCTACTGAGCTATCATTGCTCCTAGAGTGTCTCCTCAGACAGAGCTAGGAAATATATGTATGTATTAATTATAAATACATACACATCTATAACTTTGTATATCTGTGACTCTATCTGTAACAATCATGAGTTCATACCAATACTCACAATCCCAGTACTATACCACAGTCTTTTCTAGCGTTTCTGTTCCATATTTATAAGTGTCTTCTCCAACAGTGGCTCTTTTTATGCTCTGTTTAGTTACTGATTTGCTCATTGTAACCAGTCTCTACCATGCCATTGTATTATAACCATGCCAGCCATCTACTTCTGCCAGCTTTTCACACCCTCCTGCCAACTCTTCACACCTTGTCTCCCAGCATCTCACCTTGTTGGATGCTAATAAGCATCTTAGTGACATGCCTCTGCATGACTATGAGACTCAGTAATAAGTCCCATAAATAAATAAGGTTTTAAATACCGTATATGGTCTAGTCTCCACAGCTTTCTTCAATGATTTAGTCAGCTCAGTCTCCATAGGTATCCTGGTTCAGTGATTTCACCAATCAGAATAATGGCCTTTAACATGTTGATCTCTTCCACCTCTGACTTAACTAGACATCTAAGAACCAGATTTATGTGACCTCAAATCATGACTGGTCTAAATGATAAACCCAGTTTGGTCCTTCTAGAGTGTTTTGAAGGGTAGGAGATTAGGAATGACATGTTATCTGAAGAGCCTTACTTCTGACTTCCTTCTAGAGAAATAATTTATGTACATGCTTAAAAGTAGGTACCTTTTTTTCAAAAAATAAGTAAATTCTTAGATGAGAAAATTGGTTAGTTACTCTGAACAATGAAATTGTTTGGATGAATACAGCAAATTGAAATTTGAGGTTATGGGCAGCAGTTGATTTTTATTTTTGGCGCAACATCTGATTTATTTCTGTTCTTTGTACCCACTTCTGAAGGCTGCAGAGTTAATACATTTTAACATTGATTTAGAATCTCAAAGATGAGCAGTAGGTAAATGTTTATATTCCTTTTTATAAATTGGGAGACAAGCAGTTAAAACTGAATTAATGTAAAAACTACCTATCTGTAGAACTTGTGGTTCCTCTCAAAGATGATAAACTAGCATGGAGAAACTATAGAAAAGGAAACTTCTATTCTGGGAAGTAACAACAATAAAACATGGTATCTTGAACTTAGGTTTTCCTATAGCCTGAGACAGAAGAGAATTTGGAGTATGATAAAATTTGTAGAAAAATTTTTTGGGTCTTTTTGTTTGTTTGCTTGCTTGTTTGAAGTTCAATTCTTACCTCTCCCTTCTGTTGCCTTGAGACCGTTAGTTTGAGAATCCCCCATTGCAGTATAGTTGGCATTACAGTCTACACCAGGGATAAATTTGTGAAGTTCAAAAGCTCTGCTATGATGTAATGCCAATAAACAGTTAAGGCTGATACATTTTTATTCCTCTGTTTTTTCTCTCTCTGAACCCTCTGGGTACTGACTGATTACAACCTATAGATATTATCTACTCCCAGTGCTGAGAGTTTTAAAGGTGAAACTTTTTGAGAATTGGTCTAATAGAATAGCTACAAAGGGGAGTAATTAATAGAAATTCTTTTGTTTGGGAGCTATTTGTTTATTTTCTAATCTTTTCTGTTCTTGGATTTTTAGGCAACACCCGAGCGTCTCATCATGCATTTAATAGAAGAGCATTCCATTGTGGACCCAACTTATATAGAAGATTTTCTATTAACTTATAGGATATTTCTTGAAAGTCCTTTGGATGTTGGAATAAAACTATTGGAATGGTTTAAAATTGACAGCTTACGGGATAAGGTTAGTTTTATAAATATAAAGAGCAAGAAAGTGATTTTAACTTTTAAATTGTACTTATAAAATGGTTTGCAGTTGATAAATGTTTACTGAATTATACATTTAATGTATTTAAGTGCTGGATTTTATATGTATTCTACCACATTTGTAAAATATATAACTTAAATTCTTACATTTAAGCTAGATACCTTAATCAATTTAACTTCCATTTGTTAGTTTTTAATTTTCTGTTAATCTGTGGCACAAAGTAAACAAATCAGTTTACTTTGAAAATTCACCATATTTATAAATGAAGAATGTTCTCGATTTGTTTTTGTTGTAATTTTGTTTAAACATGTTTTAGGCTGTAGCAACACTTTTGATATGTTTGCCTGCCCTTAACTACTTGTATTTTAAGTTATGTTTAAAATATACATCCCATGTCTCTTAGCATACAGGTTGTGTTTTCTCACTGAGGGCACAGAGTCTTGGCTCTCTGTTACTTGTGTACCCAAGGAAACAAAAGCTCAAACTAAACCATGTCTCTGTTAGAATGAATCATTTGGGTGCAGGAAAAGGGGGTAGGGAGTTCGCTGTAAAATGCATTTCTCCCTCAGTTTTGGATCTGCTTTGGGAATCTACTTTTTTAAAAGAATGTCTCTCACAAAAATATGCGACCCCATCCATGTTTCCACAGGTAACCCGGATTGTATTATTATGGGTAAATAATCATTTTAATGATTTTGAAGGTGATCCTGCTATGACTCGGTTTCTGGAGGAATTTGAAAAAAATCTGGAAGATACAGTAAGCCTCAATAATATTATCTTTTTTAGAGTTTAGGAATCCCTCCCCTCTCTCTATCAAACAGCAATTCAGAACAGGTTTCTTTTTTCTTCTGTCTTAAATATCTGTTCTGAGAACTTCCAAGTCCTTGTTTTTTTCTTCTGCTCATCCACTGCCACTCCAACCCAAACAAAAATCATGCTTCTTCCTGACTCGTCTGTTTCTGTTTTAAGACTAATGACAATGTGGTCACCCAGGCTTATAAACTCTGGTGCATATATGGGTCCCCTATCTTTGAATTTGCTGGCCAAGATATCAAGTTAGTTGCTGAAGTCACCTAGGTCACTGATTTAGGCATACACATATTTCCTGTGGTCTCTCTGATCCATTTCTTTCTTATTCCCCAGTTTAGGTCCTCATTTCTGTTATAATAGCCTGCTGATTTTAGGTCTAGTCTCTCTTCCTTCTAATCCATTATGTGTGGCAAAAAAAAAATTGTGTTTAAACCACAGATAAAATTAATATGAGTATTGCTCTCTTTGTCAATAAGCCAAAGTATTTCCTACCAAAGTACTTCTTACCCATATATTCAGGTCCCTCATCTACATTTTCAGCCTTTTTTCTGTACACCCTTGGTTCTAGCCAACCAGATTATTTTATATTATTTGTTTGTTCTCTCAAGCTGTAATTCTCTTCCAGTCTTGCTATTTGAAAATGTGTAACCTTTAAGGTCTATTTTATATATCAGATCTGAATTGGTCTTTGTAATTTTCCTTTCTGCCTATGATTTCATTTATTTTAAATATATACCTATTGTAATCCTCTCAAGGTCCTCTTAACTTTTATGGTAGCTATTTATAAATCCATTTGATTATCCCTTTTATATATAAAAATTTGAACTGCAACTGAATTGTCTGCTCTTAAGATTTTAGGAAGTAAATAATCAGCTCAGGAGTCAGATTACCTGAGTTAACATTAAACCCCACCACTTGCTAGATATGTGAATTTGCCCTTTTATATGTCAATTGTTTTATATATTATAGTACCATCTTATTGGGATTATTATGAGAATTACAATGAGCTAATAAATGTAACAATCTGAGAACAAAACCTAGCATATAGCAAATGCTCAAGAATTATTGTTGTTATGCATAAAGTATAAAGGGATTGAATTGCATAAAGGGGAAAAATTGGCAGATTTTTTCCCCTTTCCTACCCCTTGGTTTCTGTAGCCTTCTCAGCAGCACTTCTGCTCTATGCAAATTGGGAAGAATGAATAGAATTGGAGAACCTGATCAGGCCAGAGGCTCATCACCATCATTTGTATCTTCCAGCGCTTACTATGTAGATATTCAAGGGGCTAATGGAAAATAGAAGCTGTCTTATAATCATAGGACTTTTTTTCTAGTAATCAGTCATCAAGTTATTTATTTCATTCTATTTTATACTCCAGGGTGTTAAATAGGATCAGAACAGGTATAAGACTTGGTTCCTACCCTGAAATAATTTTAGCTTCTTGTTATGGACGTGAGATTTATGCATATTACACTATTTGAGAATTGTTGAATATTAAATTGGTATTAGAACTTGAAAGTTAGAATATACTAAATTTAAGGAAGATCTAAAATAGTATAGGAGTAACATTCAAGGAAGAGGTAGAGACTTGAATGTGTCTTTGAATATTAGATAATATTTGGAAAAGTGCTTCAAGTTCTTTAAGTTTTAAATAAAGGTTTAAAAAGATTTTGGTTTTATATAATAGCCAAGAGATAAGCAAGAGAATAGTAGAGTATGTATTATGAAGGCTCATGAAATGAGTTATTTTTTTGGAATCTGTCTCTAAATGAGGCATCACTTTGAAATGTTTTCCAATCTGTGATTATCTAGAAGTTTTTAAAAGTCATATTAAGAGAGATTCTTGAGAATGCTCTGGGGTGAAAGTTTTCTCTCCTTCAGTTTTATTGATCCTGGCTTGCCTGTTAATATTTCCAGTATAACTAATTGTGTAATTTTAGGTTATTTTTTTAAAGCCTGTAGGAATGAATTTTTACCCTTTTCTACTTTTCTAGAAAATGAATGGTCATCTCCGGTTATTGAATATTGCATGTGCTGCAAAAGCTAAGTGGAGACAGGTTGTGCTGCAGAAGGCCTCCCGGGAGTCCCCCCTGCATTTCAGCCTCAATGGAGGAAGTGAGAAGGGGTTTGGTATTTTTGTTGAAGGAGTAGAACCTAGCAGCAAAGCTGCTGATGCGGGACTAAAACGTGGTGATCAGGTAAGTAACCAGCCACTTAAATTCTTCTAAATAATATATCTGCTGCTTTTTTTCTCATTTGATATTTCTTCAAGTATGCATGATCAATTTAAGAAAATACTGTTTTGAGCTTTTTTTGTTATATTTTAAAAAATAGTTTATTTAAAAAATATATTTGTCATGTATCTATTACTTTTAATGCAAAGTGTGGCCAGAAACAGCGTGGTTGTCTGGGCACTATCAGCATGATTTTTTTTTTTTTTGAATGGTTCTGTCCATTCTCTAAGGAAAGCTGTATATCTGGCAGTATTCCAGAAAAATCAATATGTGAGTTAGCACCCCTTGCAGCTTTGAAGGAGCAAGCACTGCCATTGGTAGCTCTATAAAATGTAAGTGGCCTGAGATTACTATAAATTAAGTTTTCATCTTAAATAATGTTCATATGATAAAAGAACCACATCCAGAAACAGGGTGATCCAGGGTAAGGGACTAGGAAAAAGGAGGTACTGAGAGGAAGTTGGTAGGAATTTATTCTCTCCTTATTAGGGATTAGGTAACTATAGAGCATCGTGTTTCAAAATGTGATTGCTGACAACCTTATTACTAAAAAATGCAATTCCTAGGCTCATATCAGTCCTGTTAGTTATGTTCTCCAGAGATGAAATCTGGGAATCTAGATTTCTAACAAAGCTCTCTAGATGATTCTCATATACGGTATGCCAAAAAGTAGTTTCCAAAATCTAGCTGAATCGGGCAGCTTACTTTTTCCCATTTAAAAATTGCTCTTTCATTCATTTATTTGGCTTTTTTACTTTTAACTGAACCCCAGACTATTATTTTTTTTTAATATTGAGGCATTCACATTAGAAAAAGTTCTATACTACACAACAGTGGTTCTCAAACAGGTGTGATATTGCCCTCTCAGGAGACATTTGGCAATGTCTGAAGATATTTTTAATTATCATGACTTGGGGATTACTACCAGCATCTAGTGGATAGAGTCCAGGGACGCTGCTAAACAGCCTATAATACCCCACAACAGAATTGCCCCAAAAGGGTTATCCAGTCCAAATATAAGTTGTAACAATCTCCTTCTTCCTTTATGGGGCATTTTAAAAATAGAAATATTAAGGATCTCATTCTTCTCAAACAAGAAAAAAAAATTTTTTTTAATGATTTTATTCCTGAGAGAGGAAAGAAATTTATCATGCTTTTTACTTCTTCAGTCATCCCAAGTATCGTTGAAATTATCTGAGATTTTAGCTCTATATTATGAAGTCTTTTTTAACATGTATCTTTTAAGAATACTTTTGACAGTTGTGTTAAGTTTTATAAGTTTGTTACTAACAGTTTAGACATTTATACCCACCTGACAGATTTCATAGATCACCTTCATTTCATCTATGTCATATGTCCCCATTATTTTGATTTATCTCACAGTAGTCATCTAGTACTTCTTTCAGAAAGGGCAAATGGGTGGTGTAGTCATTGCATGTCTGATGCTTTTGCTCAGTTTAGTATGAAATTCTTTGGTCACAGTCATTTTTTTCTCAGAACTTTAAACTCACAGGAGAGTATCACATCATCTCAGTGTTGCTCTAGAGAAGTCCAAACCAACCTTTATTTTTATTTTTTAGGTACCTTAGATCCCCACCCTCCCTTCCGACCACTATAGTGATTCTTACAGTTTCTTGCTTTCTGTCCTTAAAATTCAAAAATTCCCTTGGAATATGTTTTAAATAATCTGTTTTCTTTGTATGATATTAGATGATCCATTTCAATATGTAATGAACTCAAGACTTTTCAACTCTGGGAATTTTACTTCTGTGATTCGCCACCCCCATAAACCACTCTTAAATTCTTTTGGATTCTTTGTGTCAGTCTTTGAGACCTGTCCTCTCTGCTGCTGCTTTTTTGCTCATTATGTTCATCTCTTCATTTTTTTTTTTTTTTTCCTTAGAATTGGTATTTTTTTCAAGAAGTTTTCTGTGTGATTCTGAGGTACAGCAAGTAGTTTAGGAAGCCTTGTTGGGAAGGATTAGAAATGTCACATGGAAGAGCAACCCTCTGTAGTTGTGCCTGTTGCTTTTTGACTACCTGACTCAATCATTGTGGCAGGAAATAATGTTAGATGTATTTAGAGTTCCACTTTTAAGTGAATTATCTCTCTTTTAAACACAACAAACTTACATTTAGAATATTTCACTAAAATTTGTACATGTACAGGCAATTATGTTTATGAGCTGATCTGACATGATTAAATTTTTCTTTCATGTATAAACAAATAAACAATGATCACCCAGCAACAACCTGTGTTATTTTTAAATTTCTTTAATATGATCCCAGGGGGAATGAACTTTTTTTTTTTTAATGTTTACGGTAGAGATTTGGGGAAATACAACAACATGGGAAAAAAAATTAAATAGTAATCTCACTTCTGTGGGAGATACCCATTGTTCACATATGGATGCATTTTATTCATGGTTTGTTTGCTTTTTTTAACCATTAAACTTAAGGTTTCAGAAGTAACTAATACTGTTTATGTCTTAATTTGTATTTTTCATATACTTTTCTGAAGATAATGGAAGTAAATGGACAAAACTTTGAGAATATTACAATTGTGAAGGCCCTTGAAATTTTAAGGAATAATACTCATCTTGCACTTACTGTAAAGACTAACATTTTTGGTGAGTTTTATAAAAATTGAACATTTTCTTGTCATTACAGTGAAAAGGAGGATAGTGTTCCTCTTATCTTTGGTGTTGAATATATTGTATATTCTAGAATTTTTTCTTTGCATTTAACATTTAAATTTAACATGTACATTTTAGAATATGTACACAGCTTCAGTCAGTCAGTCTTATATGAAATGCCTGCTGAGTATCTATTATGTACTTTATTTTGGTGGAGATACTGAGTGAGATTTTTAATTACCTGAATGAAACTTAGAAGTCCAAATGAGAAGTACCCCCCCTCCCAATTGATGCTCAAATCAACCTACTTCTAATGTTTTAGCTAGCTTTCTGAAAGAATAATATGAAAATCAGATTAGCTGATTCATGGGACTAAATTGAGTAAAACGCTGAATCTCTAAACAGTAAGTTACATACTTTTAATAATAGCATCCTCTACCTTTATGTAAAAATGTTGATTATTGCACATTAACAATAGTGCAGTATGTTTTGATCATGTTTATATTTGAATGAAGCAAGGACTGAGCCTGTACTTTTAACTGAATCCGCTATTTGCTTTTTTAAACATTTAAGAAAGACTTACTATAATTTGGTTTTATTAAATACCATAGGATTTTCTCTGAAATTCTAAGGACAATATAAAAATTGTTACATTTCTTTGATAGAAATATAAAGAAAATTTGACTCACCAATGAAGTAGGGAGGAAAAAAATTTCTCTAGGTCATTTAGGTTACAGTTTGAGAAATTAGTTGAATTTAAAATCCACACCTATAGAAAAGGAAGTGTGTTCTGTTTTGTTTTGTCTTTCTTCACTTTGGTTCCTCCTTATACTATACTTAGTCATAATGAAAAATGAAACATTTGGTATTTTTTCTCATTTCACTTGAGTTCCTTTTACTGAATGATATCATGTTAAATTCCATAAATAACTGTCTATTGGCAACTTTCTAATACTATATTAACTAAGCATTGAATCAGTAAGCCTTCCCAATTTTTTGGATTTTCTGGAGATTGGACTAGTATCTGGAAACATCAACTTTTGGGTTAAACTGAAAGGATTCTGTTTTTGAACAATATGAAAGCAGAGAAACTGCTCTGTCACATAGAGCAGTTTAGTCTCCCAAGATTTTGTGTCTCCAACTCTGTTTCATACGGTGCTTGTAAGGATCCCATACATTTAACTTTCTGTACATAATAATTACTGTTATCAAATATTATGTATAAAAATACAGAAGTAGTATAACATGTACCTTGGGAGACAGAACGGGTAGATCTAAAGGATGCAACACTGCTAATGGAGATGTCCCATGGAGAAAAAGCTACACTGCTTTTGGGCTTTGCTGTATTCCGATTTTTGTGCCAGTACTCGCAACTATCAGAATTCTTTCCTCTAGCAGAGTCCTTCTACCTGATCCATACCTCATGCTTGACTCAGCCAATGCCTCCAGAGAAGAAAGTAGCTGGCACAAGCTATTTATTCTCTTCTACCTCTGGCTTTCACAACTTTCTAACAGCTTTTAAAATCCCACCACTCAGATAATTTATTATTAGCATTTAAATTTTTTAGTAAAAGTAATACATGCATATGTTTTGAAAATTAAAGCTCTAAAGAAAGGTACATGATAGAACCAGACTGTGTACAATATTCTTTACCTTTCCACATGAGTTCATATAGACTTACTTCCTGTACTAGAGAGTTTACTTTACAAAAGTTTACTGCAGTCTGTGTACTCCATTCTTCAGTGTATAAGAATACCTGGGGAAGCCGGGATGGCTCAGTGGGTTAAGTGCTCACTTTGCAGCCCCGGGGACCGGGGATCGAATCCTGGCCCTGGCCCCGGCCTGTGCGGAACCATATGCTGAACTGGGAGTTCCCCCAGTTCAGTTCTCTCTCTGTCTCTGTATCTCTCTCTCTCTCTCTCTCTCTCTCTCTCTCTCTCTCTCTCTGTCAAAAATAAAAATAAATTAATTAATTTAAAAAAAAAATTAAAAAAAAAATACCTATAGTGGGCATAGTAAACTTTATAGTTATTATACATTCATTCTTAGGGAGGTTGAGTACCTTTTTCATATGTTAATATTTCTTTCTTATAAACTGCCTTTTCATTTGTCCATTTTTTTTATTTTTTATTTTTTTATTGTTTTTGACAGAGAGAGAGAGATAGATACAGAGACAGAGAGAACTGAACTGGGGACACTCCCCAGTTCAGCACATGGGTCCGCACAGGCTGGGGCCCAGACTTGATTCTGGGTCCCGGACTTGATTCTGGGTCCCCGGCGCTGCAAAGTGAGTGCTTAACCCACTGAGCCATCCCGGCTTCCCCAATTTGTCCGTTTTTATACTAAGTTACTCATCTTTTGATTTGTTTGAATGTCCTATAAAAGATAGTATCTTTCTGTCTTAAGGGTTATATTTTCCCAAAGTTTTTTGTCCTTTGATTTTTCTTAATTGTGTTTTTTGTTTGAATGTGTAAACACACATATGTATATATTGAGAGTTAGAAAATATTAATGAAATGTGTTAAACTTTTCTTTTTCTTGGACACCTTCATTTCTGATTGATATATGTGATATTGGCTGTTCAATGGTTTTGTCATTACATTTGCTCACTGTCCATTCATTTTTGTCCTTAACTAAATTTTTTATGTCAACACAAGTATTGTTTTTATCTACAAATCACAAACTTCACAGATTTTTACTTATAATTCTGTATGCAAGTTCAGTGAAGATATAAATTGCTTTGCACCCTATCACCTTACATTCATACTGCAGCCAGGGAGAGCTGCTCATTCAGAGAACTGCTGTTCTTAAGGGAAAATTCAAACACCTATCATAGCATTATTAGGCCACTCCTCTACCTTTGTCTTTCTTGTCATGGTCATTCTCTTGAACATTCCTTTTACCACAGGGACTTTGAACTTCAGATTTTCTCTATGTAGAATCATTCCTATTTAACCTCCCTTCCCTAGCTAAAATCTGCTCACCTTATTGATCTCTTCTTACATGGTGACTTAATTAGGGAAGATATTCCCCTTGCCTGCTCTCTTAATTAGTTTCCCTTGTTAACTTGTCTCTGTGCCATGTTATCTTAGACTGACAGTATGTTCTACAACGGTAGGAATCTTCAGACATCTAGCATAGTACCTGACTTGTGTTCATAGGTCAGTAAATATTTTTTTAATGGATATATATCTTATCTTTAGCTTTTTTTTTTTTTTTAAAGGGCATTTTTATCTTTATACCATGGTTTCAAATAAAGTGAAATTTAAAAATAAAAACAGAGGAAACTGGGATGGCTCAGCGGGTTAAGTGCTCAAGTTGCACCCCCAGGACCAAGGATTGAATACCGGCCTTAACCCGTGTGGACCCATGTTCTGAAGTAAGGTCTGTTTCCCATGCAGGAGTACCCCAGTTCACTTCTCACTCCTGGTTCAAACCCTGGCTTAAGGGGGCATGCCTCTCACTTATGAGACCCCAGCCCGGTTCCACCCTGCATAGCCCCCGTACAACTATGGAGACTGCTCCAGGCCTGCCCGCCCCCCCCCCCACCCCTTCTCTCTTTCTCTCTCTGTCAGAAACAATTTTAAAAAATTAGTCTTTAAAAATAAAAATTGGAAGGAATTTATTGTATCTTAATCAAATAGTATTTTTGAAAGTTGACTCCAAGCAGAAAATGTACTTTTCATGAGTTTGCAATATGCTTTGGTAATGTGACAATATTCTGGTTGAAACTTAAAATGGTCCAGTTTTACAACTGCAAACCAAAATATTTATGTTGTAATGTAATGTAATATTCTTAAGACTTTGTCTACTTGAATCTTGTTAGTCCTTTGATGCTGTGGCGGGCTATTGATTTATCCCCCAAAATAACTGAAAAGATCACAGTTCTCTGTGCTAGAGGTTACAGTCAGCACATTTATACAATTTACAGCTTTTCTTTTATAAAGGTACAGATAAAAAGGAAATAATTACTCAAAGCTGCACCTTACTGATAAGCTAAGTCTCTACATCTCATGTTTCCACCATTTTTCTTTCATTCAAACGCCCACAGGCACCATAAACTTTTAGGAAAATTACCTTCTACTTTAGCATTTATCTTTAGAGTTTTTTTCTTTAGCAGTTGATCTGTCTTATTTTAGAATTCACATTTAAAACAACATAACCAAAAAACATTTTTATGACATTACTTAATGAAAAGTAGATGATACAGATTTTTTTTTATTTTTATTTTTTTTAATATTATTATATTTTATTGTTAAATTTAATGGGGTGACATTGGTTGGTAACAATTAGACAGTTTCCCAATGGACAACTCCACATCACATCACCCATGCATCGCATTATGTGCCCAGCTCCCGGGAAATCTTATCTACCGTATCCCGCTCTGTTCCCCTTCCTGGTCAGGAAGAATTTCTCCCTCTGCACTTCCCTTAGTCTCTCAGTCCTCTGTAAGAGCTCACTTCTTGCCTCGAATTAATACTTATTTCTGC
>PVKE010003533.1:0-71506 GCA_004027555.1 Craseonycteris thonglongyai
AGAGGGTGCAGCGAGAAAGATCAGTTAGGAGGCTATTGCAATGATCCAGGTGAGAGAGAATAGCTTAAATCACAGCTGAAGTAATGGATTTGAAGAGAAGTAATAAGACTGGATGTATTTTGAAAGTAGATCCAGTAGGAATTGCTAGTGGAGCCAACATGCTAATTGGAAAAAGGAGCAAAGTCAGGGATAAACTCTAAGCTTTTTGGTCTGAAAAACCTGAAATGATGGGGCTGCTCTGTGGGGAAGACTAGAGGAAAGAGTTAGCATGAGGTGAGAAATCAGGAGTTCCATTTAGAACTTGTTAAATTTTAGACAACTAGCAGATGACCATGTGGAGGCACAGAGTGGAGAATTGGACATGAGTCTTCAGGTCCACTAAGAAGTCCCAGCAAGCAGTATTATGTGGGAGGTGTCAGCAGAGATTGTATTTTGCTAAAACATAAAGACCTCCTAAAATTAGGCAAAGACATCAACCATTCTATGGAAAAGCAGGTTAGAAAAATAAATAGTTCACAGAAAAAGGAATGCAAATTGCTATTTATCATATGTAAAGATGTTCAATCTTGCTCATAATAAGGAAAACATAAACTAAAGCTATTTGATTGACAAAAATCCAAAAACTTGACAATGTAGAAAGTGAGCTTTATGAAGATCTACTTTGTAGAGAAACATTTTCTTTATTATATTGTTGGTAGAAATTTAAAATGTTACAACTAATAAAAAGGAAAATTTGGCAACGTCTAGCCAGATTGACCCATAAATTCCAATTCTGGTAACCTATCCCCAAAATACACTGGTTATAAGAGTAATAGTAAAATACCTGAAACAATTTAAAAGTCCACCAGTAAGGTATTGGTTGAACAAATTATGATACATAAGATGGAGAGCCGGCTTCTCTCTCTGTCTCTGTCAAAAACAATAAAATAAATCTTAAAAAAACCAAAACAAAACAAAAAAACAAACAAACAAAAAGATGGAAAGTCATGTAACTACGAAAAGAATGAGTGATATCTCCATATACTGCTATGTAGCAATCTTCATGGTATATTGTTGAGTGAAAAAGACAAGGAAGAGATAAGTACGTAGTGTGACATTATTCATCTAAGAAAAAAGGTTATATGACTATATGTACCTATCTGCTTATATTTTTAAAAACATGGATAACAAATCATGAATTAGATTATTTTAGTTACTGGTGGAGAAAGGTAGGGTAGAGAAAGGAAAGAGTATAGAAATAAAAATTAAGACTTATTTTTCCATTTTAACTCATATAGAAAAAATATGATAAGTGATCTGTTCCCTGCATGTATCAGTTTGTTTTGTTTTGTATTTTTACTTTGAAACTATGTAAATGCTTTATATAATTATAAAATTAAATTTAACAACCTCTAAAATTATTCTGAAATTGGTACTAAGACATCATTTAAACTCTCTGAGATGAATTTCCTAATCAGCAATACTAGGAACTTGAAGTGTAATGTCTCAATGCTACATAATTTATGACATGTATTAAATGTCTTAATAATTAGACACTTAATAAATAATTGCAGGTAGCAAATTTTGTAGAATAACAACAATAATTTCTTGGTATTTATTTTGTCAAAGACTCTTTGCTGTGTTTTGCACGTATTATCTCATTTAATCCTCATAGCTACCATAGGTAATAGGTACTAAATATTGGATTTAAAAATAAAGAACCTTACTTCCATACAGGCTAAGTAACTTAGTATGGCTTACACAACTATTTAAGTGTTGCAGCCAGCCAGGATTTGAAATGAATTCTATAAAATTTTAAAATCTGAATTTTTTCTACTGTTTGATGCTTCCTTCTTACGCTTCCCATACAACTATAGAAGCACACATTTTTGCTTCTTGAATATACTAGTTAATTCTGATTCTTCATTTAAAAAAAAAAGGACAAAACTTGCCTTCTGCTTGAAAGCAGAATAATTATTTTGCTGTTTTAATTAATAAGGACAATGGCCACCATTGAAAAGGATAATGATGTTTGCACTTTAATAATATCTGTCACTATTTGGTGAATTCTATGATTTTAGCAATGTTCTTATGTTTAATATCTGCTGTTAGCATATTTTTAGGAGACAAAATTTAAAACTAAAAACTATCATAAAAATATTGCCAAACACAAAGGGAAACAATGGTCATATCACTAACACATATGAAATGTCCTTCACCACCCCTATTTCTGTTTGTAATTTTATCCTATGCTGAAACAGTTATTTATTGCTACCTCTTACTTTTCTTCTAGCCACTTTTTCCACTTTGCTATAGTGTCTCCTCATAGTTTAGTCTGTTTACAATTTGTAATTTTAAATCTATTTATGGTATATTCCTGCAAAAGTACCTGGGACAAATCAATTGAGCAGAAAAGCAAATAGTTGTGTTAACTGCTTTCTTGCTCATTCCATTTAAAAAATACCCTCCATAGCCGATCAATAGAAAGTTGGGAGAAAAGTGTAAGAGGAAGCAAGAAATCTGGCATGGTGAAATAGCAATATTTTGCAAACATAGTTAAGACAACTCATAGATTTAATGAGTGTGATTTCACTGTCTTTAAAGAAATGGATACACATATGAGTTACTGTGTTGGATATCTAGCCCACTGAGAAAACTGTTGGGGAGTATAACGCTCCTGTGACACAGTTTCTACTTTGCCTTTAGACAATGTACATGGGGAAAAGAGCACTGGAGAGCCATTAGACTGGGCTCTCCTTCCATACTGTCAATTGACCCTTGACTTTTTATGTCACCTGTAAAATGAGGGGTTAGCCTGGATGTATATAAGATTCCATGGGCTCTAACTTCTGTGACTGTGACCTATCTTTTTAGGTCATGTTAGAGTAAAATGCTGATGAAAGTTGTAATTAGTATAACACTATTACTTATTAAATGAAGACTAAACGATGCACTCAAAATCCTAAAATAGGCTCATAAATGAAAGATCTAAAACTTACTTTTTCAAGGTGGTTTAATAAACTACTGTATGCATTGGTTTTAGATTCTTTTAGAGATCTTATTACAGAAGATTCACTTACCGTACTTTTTTTTTTTTTTTAGCTGTACTCATTAACTGAAAGGAATAAATCCTTTAAGTATTATTAACTAAGAAGAGGTTAGAGGTGGGGCTTCTGAGAAACCTGGAACTTTTAAAGCAACAGGGAGGATATCCCCATTTTGATGCAGAGGATCAAACATTAACGAACAACATTAACACAAAACACAGTGCTGCCTGAATATTCATATATGGCTATAGGGATCTGAAAGTACTCTGTGATAAATTAAATGTATTATGTTTTAATCACAGTTAAATAATTTGATTTAAAACTACAACTGGATCATCAAATGCTGCTGTTTTCCTTTCTTGTTTTATAAGAGACCGTTGTTGATTAGGTCCAAAAGATATGGGGGATTAAGTTGATTTTATCACAAACATGTCAGGAAGGTCAGATATTAGTTCTTCTGTATTCAAATAACACTGACGCATCATGACAAAAGGCACGTTTGCGTTCAACAGTGTATCTAACGTTCCTGCATATAGGCCCACTTTCAAGAAAGACAAGTGAATGGAAGTGAAGTGCTAGGCTAGAGGACAGTGAAGAAGTGATCATTCTTCCCTTCACAGCATATTATATAATTCAAACAATTTATACATATAACACAATACGTGAGCAGAAAAAATGCACCAGATTCTGAGGGTTTCCCGTTCCCTTTTCTATGGCAAAGTGTGTCCATTGGTCAGCTTTGCTATCTGAATGGGTGTAGTCTTATTTATACTATTTGCTAAAGGCCTAGTCACATCTCTGGAACATTTTAATCTTTCTTTATTTCTTACAATTTTTATAAGAAGAATGATAGCCAATGTTTGGCAGAACAAGAGATAAATGGAAACGACTTACAGTGCTGACCATCCACCAAACAAAATGGCAACCCTAAAAAAGTCTCATTCTCACACCAATGAAGTGTTCCTGCCTCCTACTAACTAAGGAGAAGGCAAGGTGTCGGGATATTTATTGATGGACCTCTGGCCTGCTCCAGCTGTCAAAAACACAGCTGTTGGCTTTCCTTCTGAGTAGTCAGTACCACAGATGCCCTCCAGCTAGTATGTTCCCTGATAGGGTCCAGTGGAGAGCTGCAAAAGAGCTGAACACTTGGCTCCGAATAGCGAATGCAAAAACAAATTTCACAACAAATTGCATTTTCAGCACTGCCTGATGCCATACGATTAAATAGGCTAAATTTGTTTTAGTCGACTAACTCAGAAGACATCATGATAGAATAGTTTCTCTCGGTGAATGTTAAATGTTAAATCAGTTAAGGGAGAAGGCTTGTTTTTGTATTTTTTTTTTTGTTGTTGTTGTTATTTTTCTAACTTCTACTACATGGCAGAAGGGTGGAGAAAGGAAAGCTAATCAAGCTTGTTAAAGTTGCTCTATTAGGAGAAAGCAAATAACATTTAACATCCTCACCGAGGTGAAATCTATCACTGAGACCTCTCCATAACTCTTTAGTTTATTTTTTTTAGTTTTATAATTTAAACTTGGAGAGCAGGAGATGTAAACGCTAATATTTTAATCTAGCATGTCAATTTTTTTCAAAGCCCTGTGTAAATATACAGCATAGGCAAAACCTTTTAAGGAATGCATTCATATAATGCCTACCATGTGGTTGGCACTATAGACATATGCTAACCCATTTCATCCTCTCAGCAAGCTGCTGTGATAACTACTATTGCTATCACTTTTTACAGATGAAGGAACTAAGGCGCTTGGTTAAGTTACTTAACAAAGACCAGAAACTTAAAACTAGCAGAACCAGAATTTGAATCTGCCCATCTGTGTTCAGAGTCTATGATAATGATTATTATATATATTCTCCTACCTCTTGAACTCACACTACTTTGATATTTGTTAAAATAAAGTACTACTGTTGTACTTTCTTGGGAACAATAGTATCAGTACAGAGTGCATTTGATGACTCATTTGTGAATTAATGATAAGTGTAAGTCACAACCTGGTGAAATGGGTCCACTTATTGTTGGGAAGGCAGTTTCTTTAAAAATCACCCACTGGTGGGAAAGGTGTAATGGCTGCTTTCACATGACTCTTCATTGATTCAGTTCTGGAAGGGCCTGATAGTAATTCAACCCAGGGTATGCAATGGGATAGTTACACAATAATAGTCAGTAGGAAAGTTACAAAGCTACAAGAGAACTGGATTTGCCACTCTGTCGCTTACTGATAATCTCTTCCCTGAGTTCTAGAGAGAAATAAAAGTACCCTGGTTACCACACAGAGTTGCTATAACAATCAAATGTGCTAATGTAACAGGGAGAAGGAGGAAGGGGCCCTAGAGGAGGAGGCTGCCCATGGCAGCCATAAATCAAGCCACCCAATGAATCTCCCTCCCCTGAGGACAAATGTTCTAGGCTGGGACTGAGAGGCAAAGGCTTAATTGGTGTTAACTGACCACAATTGACAGAGAGCTGCAAACTAGCATAGGTGGGGGTAATTGCTGGTAATGAGCCATAATCCATAGAGGGAGAAGGACCCTCCTCTTGCATTCAGGGCAGGAATACAAAACAGAAGGAGGGTGGACACAAGTGAGAAGCAGACAGAGGCAGAGGAGAGGAGAAGATAGGCTCTTGGGTCACAGCAGCTGGCTCGACCCGCAAGGCACAGCACCAAAGAGCAGAGCTGGGGACATGGAGATTTGATTAGCAAAGGGTGGTACTTGGGACGTGGAGGTTTGGTTGGCAGAGAGCAGCCGGCTCAGTCCACAAGGCACAGCAGTGGCTCTGGTGTCCAGCCTGGTAGTGTGGCTGGAGGAGATCGGCCATCTTTGAGGATGGAAACCCACTGCCTTCTCATGTCACTGGCGCTCTGACAATACACACTTAGTCTATGACCCAATTCCTGTGTCGTTCTATTCACTGAACGGTGGAGGGCATTCAAGCCCACACTCGGTTTCTCTCTGGTAACAGTTTTGGTAACCATGAAGGGATTATTTCAGTTTTATGTGGTAATAATACCATATGTGAAAATATGTGACAGAATGTGCATTATACTGGGTGACAAAGGTAACAACCCCAATGGGCTAGGCTAGGCAGGCTGGGGCAGACCTGGGGGAATTTTTCCTGCTATTATAGGAACTTGACACACAAATATGAAGCAGAGGCACTGTGAGGCAGTGATTTGAAATAAAGGAGGTGGTTCCTCAGGGCCTAGTAGGACCCAGAGGTTAATTTGATGCAAGTGTGTTAAAATCTTTTTTGGCAACTAAGACATGTAGCTGCTCAGGGCTCTCTTTATTCAGTCTTTCATTGATTCATCAGTTCACTCAAGAACCTTTCATGGAATATTCTATGCTTCAAAAATTGTGTTGGAGATCAGACTGCCATAGTAGTGAAACAGCACAGCATTTTCCCTGGTGGGGCCAGCAAGTACAGTGGAGAAGACAGATTAGTGAATGGATAAGGCTGAACACCTTGCTCGGTTAGGGACAAGCACTTCCACAAGTCACGCGCTTTCCTCTACCTTGACTGGTACCTGTATTGCACACTGGCAATGCATGGTAGTGCGGCTAAGAACATGCACTCTGGAGTCCCTCTGCCTAAATTAGAGCCCCAATTCCGTTCCTTGCTAGCTATGTGTTCTTAGGAGAGTTACTAACCTTTTAAATTTTGGTGTATTCACCTTTTCAATTGGAATTATAATAATAGGGCCTACCTTACAGAGTTGTGAAAAGTACATATGCTTCTTTCTGCATATAAAAAGCAACCTTTGTAGATGACTGGATAAAGACATCGTGGTACACACCATGGAATATTACTCAGCTATAAGACGACTACTTCTATTTGTGACAACATAAATGGAGATCATCATGCTATGCGAAATAAGCCATACAGAAAACAAACAAATAAACAAACAAACAAGGAACACATGACTTTACTCATATGTGGAATATAAAACTGAAAGCAGCAAAGAAACTAAAACTCATGGGCACAGTCAATAGTTTAGTGAGTACTTAAGGGTTTGGTTTTCTTTTCTGTTTTGTATCTTATCTTTCATTTCCTTCTGATTTTTTTTTTTTTAAATGAAGCAACCCTCTCTTCTTTATTAAAATATTAAGAGTACAGATTTTGAATGATCACATGCTTTTTGTATAACCTATAACTGTGTTGACTCAGTAAATAACTTACACATATACAGCTTAATAAATTATAAACTATTAGAACTAATAAATAAATTTGGTAAAGTTGCAGGTTATATAATTAATATACAGATCTCTGTTGCATTTTTATATACTAATAATAAATCACTGGAAAAAGAAAATTTAAATTATTCCATTTGTAATTGTATCAAAAAGAATAAAATATCTAGGGATAAATTTAACCAAAAAAAGGTAAAAGACCTTTACACTAAAAAATATATAAAACATTAATGAAATAATAAGTTAAAGAAGATAAAAACAAATGGAAACACAATCTGTGATCATGGATTGAAAAAAATAAATATTATTAAATTGCCCAAAGCAATCTACAGATCCAATATTATCCCTGTCTAAATTGTAAAGGCATTTCTTCCCACAGAAATAAAACAATCTCAAAATTTGACCACAAATAGTCAAAGCAATATAGAGAAAAAAGACCAAAGCTAGAAGTGTCACACTCCCTTATTTTAAACTATATTACAAAGCTATAGTAATCAAAACAGTATGGGCATGAAGAAAGACACAGAGATCAATGGAACAGAATAGAGCCCAGAAATAAACCCACACATATATAGTAAATTAATCTATGACAAAGGAGCTAAGTAATACAATGGGAAAAGGACATTTTTTTTTAATAGTGTTTGGAAAACTGGACAATAAAAATGGGCCACTATTTATATCATTCACAAAAATTAACTCAAAACTGATTAAAGGCTTGAAAGTAAGAATTGAAACCAAGTAGCTACTTAGAAACAAACATGCATAGTACGCTCTTCGACAGTGGTCTTGGTGATGATTTGTTGGCTTTGAAACCAAAACACAAAAGATAACAAAAGCATGGGGAAGCTGGGATGGCTCAAAGAGTTAAGTGCTTGCTTTGAAGCCCTGAGGACCAAGGGTCGAATCCTGGCCCAGACCCATGAGGACCCATATGCTGAACTGGGGTGTGCTTTCCAAGCGGGAGGCTCCCAATTTGGTTCTCATCCCCTGGTTCAGCCTTGGGCTCAAGGGGGTGTGCCTCCATACAGGAGGCCCCCAGCCCAGTTCCTGTCCTGAGAAGCCCCTGTCTCACTGTGTGGAACAAAACCACGTCAAAAACTGATGATGTACAACTATAGAGACTGCTCTGGGCCTTCTCCCTTCTCTCTGTCTCTGTCTTTCTGTTTCTGTCAAAAACAATAAATCTTTAAATACTGACGTTAAAAAGAAGGTAACAAAAGGAAAAATAAACAAGTGGGACTACATCAAACTAAAAAGATTTTGCACAGAAAAGAAAACCATCAATAAAACAAAAATATAACCTACTGAGTGGGAGAATATATCTTCAAATTTTTTTTTCTGACAAAGAATTAACATTCAAATTATATAAAGAACTTCTACAACTCAATGGCAAAAAAAAAAAAAAAGACACGAACAAACAAACAACCATCTAATCAAAGAATAGGACAAGACTCTGAATAAACATTTTTCCAAAGAAGACATACAATGACCAATAGATACATGAAAATTGATCAATGTCACTAATCACCAAGAATATGCAAATCAAAACCATAATGAGACATCTTACACCTGTTACAACAGTTACTATTCAAAAGACAAGAAATAGCAAGTATTGGTGAGGTTGTAGAAAAGGGAATGCTTGTGCACTGTTGGTGGGAAGGTAAATTTGTACAGCTACTATGGAAAACAATATAGAAGCTTCTTAAAATATTGAAAACATGATAACTATATGATGCAAAAATCCCACTTCTGGGTGTATATTTGAAGGATATGAAATCACTGTCTCCAAGAGATGTGTACTCTAATATTGGTAGGAGCATTATTCCCAATCGCCAAGATATGGAAACATGCTTAGTTGCCATCAAGGGATGAATAGATAAAGGACATGTGATATATGAGAGCTGTTTGAAAAGTATCCAGCCATGTAATAATAATAAACAGGCATTTATGGCTAGATTTTTCTGAGACAGCCCTCATATTCATACAATGGGATGTTATTCGGCCATTTAAAAAAAAAAATGAAATCTTGCCATTTCTGCCAACATGAATGGACCTTGAAGGCATTATGTTAAATAAAATAAATCAGACAAAGAAAGATAAATACCATGTGATCTCACCAATATGTAGAATAGTAAAAACAAACAAACAAACAAACAAGTTCATAGGTACAGAGGACAAGATTGTTGGTTGACAGAAGCAGGGGGTTGGGAGTGAGCAAATTCAATGAATGGGGTCAAAAGTCAAAAGGTATAAATTTCCAGTTATAAAATAAATAAGTCAATGGGATGTAATCTACAGTAGAGTGACTATAGTTAATAATATGGGATTGCATATTTAAAAGTTGCTAAGCGAATAAATCTTTAAATTTGTCATCACAAGAGAAATATAATCTGTAACTATACATAGTAACAGATGTTAGCTAGACTTATTATGATGATTATTTTGCAAAATCTACAAATATCATCATTATTTTGTACACCCGAAACTATGTTGTATTATCAATTACATCTCAATTAAAATTTTACTGTACTTCAGAAACTAATGTTATATGTCAACTATGTCAATTAAAAATAACATTATAATAAAATAATTAATTATTTAAAAATAGAACAATTAAGTAAATATTTGTTATTAACATTTATTGCTTCTTCTCTTTTTTTTTTTCTATTATTTCCTAAAACAGTTCCAATGGGGCATTCATTCTAAAAATAAATGTTCTATCAATAAATGTGTATAGAAAATGCCAGTGTTAACAGTGTTGTGGTTTTGTTTTTCAGTCTTTAAGTCTATTCAGATGAATTAATATGCAAATGAAAACTGAGAGTCCCCTTGGCCAATGACATTCCAGTAGAAGCTTGGAGGCCAGGCAATTACGAGTCAGCTGGTTCCCATCCCAGCTCTGCCAGTTTCTACTGTAGGAGGCTGTGTAGACCAGGTGTTTCTTACCCGCACAATGGCGATGAGAATAGTGCCTACCTCGAAAGGTTTTGGGATGAGAACTAAATGTAAATATTTATTGAGTCACTTATGAAGAGTACCTGGCACCTAGTAGGTGCTTCATTTAGGCTATATATAAAATAAAACAGAATTAATTATTTCCCAAACTTACTAATTTTGAAATCTCCTTTCAAGGCATGTCACTTGGGACTACTGATCGTTAAAATGAACTTCGACTAACACTCAGATTCATTATGAACTCTTCCATAATATAGTCATCGCCTTAGCTCAGTCATTATCTTCTATTCTGGGAAGGTGTGTGCTACTTCTGCTCTTTCTTTGAGCCATTCAGTTTCCCTCTATACAGTTATGTTTCTCAAATACATGTATTATCCCCTCCTAAAAATTCTTTTCTCGTTTCTAAGGGCCTGATAAAAATCCAAACTCCTTATTCAAATGTTCAAGGTTCTTCAAAATCCAACCCTGGCTAATCCTGACATAACCTTTTTTGGAGCCACTTCTACTCCTTTAGAAAACCTCATTCTGACCAAAATTCCACTCTAGCATTACAGTCAAATTCCTCTTAGCCTTTGTTGGGCCTGGACTGTCTTCTCTACACATCTTCTGACAAATTACTTCAGAAACAGCTCCCTTTCTGAAGCCTTCCCTGATCCTGTCCTATGTTATAGAATTAATACATAAATTTATTCCTATCTTTTGAGGGTAATAGCTCCTTCTTCATGTTGCTCACAAAGCATGCATTCCATTGTGCAAGCTATTTCTTTGCATGTTCACTCCATTCGTATCTGAGTCCTCTTGGTTCAGGGAATGAGACATACACAGATCTGTATACATAATACCTGACTTTGGGCCTCCAACACAGCAGGATCTTAATAAATATTTGTTGCATTGCTCTGAGTAAAGAAAATAAAGTATCTTTTGGAAATGGCTTGTTTCATTTTCTACCTCTATTGGCCATTCCCCGTGTTCTCAAAATGTCAAATTTTTGTCATCTTTTGTTTAAATTTATTCACAGATTTTGTTAACACCTCCTCTGTGACTCATAGTTTCAGATGAGGTACTAGTGGGCCTTGAACATTGATTTTCAAGTTTAACTTCTTTCTCTCTCTCATACTTCATTTTTTAAAGATTTATTTTTATTTTTATTTATTTATTTATTTTTGATGGTGAGAGAGAGAGAGAGAGAGAGAGAGAGAGAGAGAGAGAGAGACAAAGGCAGAGACAGAGAGAATGCGGAGGGCCCAAAACAGTCTCCATAGTTGCACATCATTGGTTTTTCCACATGGTTTCATTCCACAGGTGGGTGCAGGGCTGCACAGGGCAGGAACTGGGCCAGGGTCTCACCCTGGTGAGAACAGAAATGGAGGCACTCCCCAGTTCAGCATATGGGTCCACACGGGCCCGGGCCGGGATTTGATCCTCAGTCCCCGGGGCTGCAAAGTGAGCGCTTAACCCACTGAGCCATCCCGGCTACCCCTCATACTTCATTTTTAAAAGATGTTTTAATGCAAAGATGAGAGTAGTAGCCATCAGCTTAAAATCTCATCATGGTATTTGAACCTCCACCACTCTTCCTCAGTAACAAAATATGAATCAGTTACATTCTGACAAGAAAATTTGAATGAAGTGTCCTTCCAAGATGAGCCTGCCTGATAATCTTGGGTATAAAAGGACATTGGTGTTTTTTTCTCTAGGGAAGGCTGCTAAATCAGACCACCTAAAGCTAGGCATTCTGGTAACTTGCATAATAGGACAGGCAAGGCTGGTGATTGTGGAAAATAAACCCAGGACTTCTATCTGTGTTGGTATTATCAGTGTATTCTTCTGGTCTGAAAACAAGCCAAGAGTATTTTTCTCCACTGTCAAGAATGCTGGCCAATCACAGCTGAGGGTGGTGGGAAATACCACCAGAAAATTCCACCCCACGTTCTCCAAAGGCCGCACTACAACCTCTCTGGGGCATCATCTTGGCCTTCCCTGAATATAAGAAGCCAAATAGGCCTTCTAGCTGTTTCATCTGTATAACCCAGCTGTTATGTAGCAAAAGAAAAAGCAGGAGGAAGGGAATGGGTATTAGTTTTTCCACTAAACAGAGTATCTCTTCATATATTTTGTGCCAATTAAAATATATTACATTATTATCTATGTGCTATCCTCTTTAGATTTCAATTTAGAGATATTTATAAGTGAAAGAATTAAAAAAATAGAATTGCTAAAAAAAAAGTTACTGGGATGAAATAAGGCATTTAAAATTTTTTATAGATTCTAAAATACTGTGCAATAGTATTTTTAGAAAAATAAGTTTCTAGATGACCAGGTTGAGATTGTACAGTTGATTTTGTTTCCAGAGATCACTTCAGTTTAAAAAAAAAGAAAGAAAGAAAGGACTGTGTTACAGAAACTGTTTCATTCAAAACATAACATTTCGCAGATGATTTATTCCCTAGTGATAATGCATCTTGTGATGTTTATTAAATTAAAGAACTTGATAACCAGGAAACTAATACCAAAAACATGTCCTTAAACATTTGGCCAATAGCTAATAATTCCTTAAAAGTTTAAAGCAGATGTTCAGTATATATTCATGAGAAGTCATGGAGATAAATTTGAAAATTCTTCTCAATCATTTCTTCACTACAGAATAACCCTGTTTACATTGAGCCAGGCAGAAGATATGCACTATTGAGCAAAGGAAAACTATTTGAATATATTAAGATTAAAATCGATAGCAACACTGATTCTTTGATAGGAGGACTGGATAACGAACACAAGTAAACCTGTGGAGGGATTTTCTGTGACGATGGAAGGCAGATCAGTATCCTGACCTTCACCAATGACAGCTCTGCTCAGGGCCCAGAGTTTGACCTGGCAGCTCTGTGTTTCAGTTCCTTACTTCTCTGTGGCAAATGGGCACCTGGCCCATTTTCAACAATAGCATGGTACTTCATTAGTTCAATATGACATGCATTCTGTAATTTTTTCACCTATTTGATATAAACTTCTCAAAGTGGTCTATCTTTAAAGCCATATTTAAATAAAATAAGCTTATTCAAAATATACTCGAAGAAGCTTAGAATTTGAAGGACTTAGTTGTAAGACATTTTTATAGCTGTGTTATTTAATAGATCCCCTAGCTTTTTCTGAGGAGGTATCACAATTTATTTTCTTGACACTTGTAGACTGATGACCTGGTCTAAGAGGAGAAAAGTGTGTGTGTGTCTGGAGGTGGTTGGGGAGGGGCGGTGGGATCTAACTGAGGGGCGGTGGGATCTTACTGATTGGCAGCAGCCAGGGCAGCTGCCCCCATATTTTAACAGATGAAAAAGCCATAATAACAACTGTAGTTATTCCTTTCACTGGTCAGAATATAGGGTGGAAAGAGTATATGATTTGATCTCAAATCAACCAGGTGGCAACTCTTCAACTAATCAGCTTGGAATCCCTACTCTAGGCTTTAGTAGGTTGTCTCAAATATTGACTTTGATGACTTGACTCATGTAGTAACTAAAAAAATGAATGCATTCTCTGTTAAGGTGTGAAGAGCATTATGCGTCACGTTCAATCCAATTGATGTTGATGTATGATATGATCAGGTCAGATTTGGAGAAATGATTGAAAACTTGCTTCTGCTCCGGTTATACCAGCTTCCTAATCTGGCTAATTTTACTTCTTCAAGTGACAGGAGGAAATGAAGAAAATAAGACAAAGCAAAAACAACTACTTTAGTCTGTCAGGATCCCATAACAAAATACCATTGATTGGGCAGCTTACATATTCGGCACAGTTCTAGAGGTTGGGAATTCCAAGATCAAGGTGCCAGCCCATTTGGTTCAGAGAACTTTCTTCCTGGCTTGCAGACAGCTGCCTGAAGGCTGTGTTTTCTATGGCAGAGAGAGAGGGCTAACTAGCTCTCTTTTTATAAGGACGCTAACCCTAATATACCATAGCCCCATCCTTATGTCCTCATTTAGGCTTAGTTACCTGTGCAATGGTCCTATCTCTAAATACAGTCATTTTGGGGGGTTGGGACTTAAACATAGAATTTAGGGGGACAAAATCAGTTCATAATAACAACCAAAACCTGTAAAATATCTGTCATGTGAGTCACATAAGGCAAATCATAGTAATGATAGAAAATTCTAGCACAGTGCTACTCAAAGGCAGTCTTTAACCCAGAAATGTTGTTATTCATTACCTGGGAGCTTCACAGAGACCCAGAATTTGAAGTACCCTCTGAAATTGATTCAGAATCTGCATTTTAAACAATATCCCTGGTTTCTTAAAGCTTGAAAAACAGTTACAGACTTCATAATCAAAGCAAGAGTTAATTTTGTCCATTGTGTTAGAACTTCTCTCATAGCTAGAACTGGCAAACTTATTTATTATAACAACATTAATAAAAAATACTTTGTCAGAAAATTAATTAGTATTATTTTCCTCTATTTTAGATACAATTAATCTATTGATTGAATTTCAAACCTTGACATTTTGTGAATATAATCTATGATAGACCATTAGATTTCTTCACTAAAAAGTTTAGAAAATCCTCTAAGCTTAGACATAAACAAAAATACTTTGGTTAACTGGACCATTTGGTTAAAAACATGCTATTTATCTCTTACAAGTGCTTTGTGATTAAAAGTGGCATTGTTTTTTAAGTAAATAATACTTTAAATTAGGCATATATTTTCAGTAGACAGGGAGTCAGACATTACTTAAAATAGAATTTTTAGTTATGTAGCATTTCAAAGCAACTTTTAAAAATTATTATATAATGTCAAAAATGTAAAATTATGCCCTCAAAGCTTAATATTTTGGCACAGCCCTAAAAAAGTGTTTAATAAATCAAAAACCATTCTTATAACTGATATTTATAGGTCCCCAACATATATTTCCTTAATATTCTGCCTAAACACTAAAATAGATAAAATATACAAGAAATTACAATTTTCTTTTCCAATGAGAAATAAAAGATACACCTTACTACATTCTTCAAAATATTATCATTTAGAAATCACTGAAAATATCAACAAATATTTTTAGATTATAGTTTGAGGTGAATAGCAACTAAAAATAATGTATTTCCCATATAATAATTTGTGAGAACTCAAAGGAATATATATATTTTTTAAGTTTTATTTATTTATTTATTTATTTTTTGACAGAGAGAGAGAGAGAGATACAGAGACAGAGACAGAGAGAGAACTGAACTGGGGGAACTCCCCAGTTCAGCATATGGTTCCGCACGGGCTGGGCCGGGATTCGATCCTCGGTCCCCGGCGCTGCAAAGTGAGCGCTTAACCCACTGAGTCATCCCGGCTTCCCCCAGGAATATATTTTAGTGTTAGCATATCTTCTGGATTAATTTTATAGTACAATATTCAGATTTATGCCTGAATTGTTAAAAATGGGTCATGAAACAAGAAAGGTAGATTAGTAATGGTATGCTTTACATAATTATTATCTAAACTTCAAGTATACAGTCCATATTGCTAAATCACAACTTTTTCTTATTTCAGATATATTTTGGTTTGTTTTGCTTTACACCTGAGCTATTATGAAAAGTTGGAATAATTTGTATTTATAAGAACCATGAAGTATACTTCAATGTGATAAAGCATTCATCCTATAGATTTTCTAACTTTTATAATATAACTCTAAGTAAGCAGATGGTTTTGGAGAGGCCCATTGAGTAACTGAGCAATAGAGCTATGTGGGGAGGTGGCATTAACCTGTCATATGCTTCGGGGAACTGTACAACACCAGGGACAATGTCCAATCCCTCAGAAGTGTGATGATTTCGTGAAAACCACACCCCACTGCTTTGCCTTACTGCTGTTATAAAAAGCTTTATTACAGGAAGGCCTTTTGTGCTGCACGAAGATGAATTCCACACTTCAGAATGTTAAGCAGCAGTTTCAGCAGAGTTCTGTAGTTCACATGGATTAATCTACCCCTTTGGAATATTCATGATTCAATCAGAATGCTCTCTAAGTCTCGGCAATTTACCATTGTAAAATAAACTAGGTATGGCCTGATGAAATAGCCTGTGCCTAGCGAATGCCTTCATTAGTTTTTTAAAAAGTATTTTATGAATTCTGTTACTATCAAAGAACATCTCTCTATGAAAGCTGACTCAATCGCACTAAAGCGAAATTAGTATTATTGAAAAACTAGGTACTTGAGAAAGACAGGCTAAAACTAAAACATTATGAGGCAAAGTGCATTAACAATGCAAATCAAATGCACAGTTTTATTATAATTGTGTATTAACTGAAGAAGTGGGGATTATAGATGATGGGTTTCTGGTGAAGCGTTTGCCTGAGTACTTTACATATTCATTAGCTTTCCATTTTTATTCACTAAAAGGTCCAGTCCTCTCTCCTACACACCTGGCATTGTGTCTCCATGACTAAAATGAGTATTTTGTATTCAAAAGATTGTGGTTATATATATTAAAATACAACAAAACTAATACATTAACACCTTTATTTCTACTAATCTGCATATTTTCATCTGATTAACAGATTGTGTTTGTTTTATACACACCGGAACACTCCATAGCAACTATCACAGTTAGATATGGAAAGGACTGAAGAGTCCCTTAAGACTCCTCTCACTTCCTAAGACAAGGAAATAGAAGAATGGGGGGAGTAGTGCAGGACAGGTAGCTGTATTCAGTGACTCTAACCCAGGTCCCGTCCTTAACTGTGATAGACGCAGGCAGAAACCCAGACACATGGCTCCTAGTTCAGTGTAGTTTACAGACACCTGCAACTATGAGTTTCAAATTAAGAAAACAAAACAAAACAAAACATTGTGGCTATTGGACCTTGTGAGTGGGGGGAAGAGGAGAAGGAAAGGGAATTTCAGGTGAACTTTTCAGTTTTACGTAGGTGCTTCTCATTGTACAAACTATTTCTAACACATGTCTTCTCATTTGGCACTTTCTATACAGGACTGCCTCTGATTTGGCTCAGTTACTGACATTTAAATATCATTTGGATTTGTAAGTTTGAAAGAAAAGTTAGAAATGGGAGCAACAAAATATCCCTACTATGGATTCTATGTTCCAACATCCTACTCCACAATGAAAACTGGGGAATTTAAACTCATTATTAATAATTAAAATACATGCATTAATTATTATTATGTTTATTTCATTATGTATTTCATTATGACTTAAAACAACTTATTCAAAGTAGCTAACCAGGGATGCTGGGATGGTTCAACAGGTGAAGCACTTACCTTGCAGCCCCGGGGGCCAAGGATTGAGTCCCACCCTGGCTCTGGCCTGTGAGGACCCATATGCTGAACTGCAGTGTGTTTCCCATGTGGGAGGCCCCCCCAGACCAGTTCCTGCCCTGCGCAGCTCCCGCTCATCTGTGTGGAATGAAACTAGGTGACAAATTAATGACGTGCAACTGTGGAGACGGCTCTGGGCCCTCCCCTTCTCTCTCTTTTTCTGTCAAAATAGAAAAATAAATCTTAAAAAGAAATAAATATAAAGTAGTGTATTTATTAACAACTATTTTAACAGCTATGACACACATTTTCTAAATATGCAAACACTTTGTTTTTATAGTGTGATACTTTTCTGGAACACAAAATCTTAAACCTACCGTAAGGTGATTATCCTTCAAAATAAAATGAGAATAAGAGGATTCAAATTAATTTATGTGCTAATTGGTGATCCCTATGTGTTGGCTATGAAATGGAAGTCCTCAGAGATATTCCTTCCCTAAAAATAATTTGATAGATTTCCTTTTCTTTTAATTCAGAACTGACTTCATCTATTGAATCAGCTAAACCCATTTATACATATACTGACACCTGTGTTAGTAAACACATGAAATTCACTGAAACACGCTTTTGTATTGTCTTTCTTCTAAGGAACGTCATGATTCATATAGTGAACTCACTTGACATAAAATACAGTTTTATCATTAGACAGTAAAAAAAAAAAAAGGAAAAATCTGGTCTGAGATGGAGTTTTCTGGAATCCTCCAAAATGGTTTCATTTCTTCCTTGCGTCTGGGATTAGCTTGTCTGATTTATTTACACATCAACTTTAGAGAATGGTACATATGTCATGAAGGACAAGCACAGAGAAATCACTTGAACAGGTTAAGTAAATCACACACTGGACTAACTTTTGTACCCTTTTCAAAGACCAGCCACTTTAAGAAATATGGAGCCTTTTTTGCAAGGGGCATGATATAAGAGGATGAACATGATCAGTGAAAAATCTCTCACATCTAGGAGAAAAACAACTCATGTTCGTTGCTTTATGGTACAAGGACTGATGTGAAGGCAGGGTTCCCCGCACCGTTTAACCACGTGTGCCCACTTCCCCATACCTCTTCCCACACCATCAGTGTTCTACATCAAATGTGCTTCCTACAAATCACAGGTCTTATTGAGATACCACATCACTCTGGGTCAGAAATTTACTTCAAGAAATCATCTTCCTGCTTAGGTGATCGAGCAATTAAGAAATCTACTTTCTCTCATTTCTCGGCCTTTTGGCTAAGATCAAGTGTAAGAATTCTAGATTCTGAGAGTTGCATTGTTTTTCATGTAAGGAAGATGGAAAATAAAAAGAACGGAGTGCAAGAAAATCCACAGAGAATTGTGCTGTGTGAATGCAGATCACAAGGAGAGGAGAGGAATGAACCACATGGTTTTAATTGTGTCTATTTTGGACAAAGACAGATGGCTTGGGTGTTCAGGAAAGCCAGAGTAGAGCAGCATGTGGGTGACCATCCCTCAGGCTTGCTATCTTAAATTGGGCATTAACACTCCCCTTTCTATTCAGGCTCAGACAGCAGCAGGCACACCTGGCATTTCCTTCTACCTCGGGGGCTTATTGCTGAGGAAAATTTATGGTTCCCTCTTCTGGAATCCTAGGATCCTACTCTACACAGGAAACATACAGGGCAATTGGGTAAAATTTATCTATAGCTAAAAACAAGTTGACATTAGCTCTTTGGGATATTATTTTCATTTTAATGGTTGCTTTATATGAGATAACAAAAGTGAGGGAAGAATGCTGGTCAGTTTGGGTGTCCAAGCAGCTCCATTTGGGGATTAGAAGATGTCTTCAAAGAATTCTAGCAAGTAGCAGTTCATTTCTCTGTGCAGAGGTCTAGTCTGATAGAAAATGCTTACTGGCCTCAGAACAAAGCAATGATTTGGACAAAAAAATCTAATTATCAGGGATTTAGGCAATTTTTACGTCTACTTAAGAACTGTCTATTTAGCATAGATACCTCTTTTGAATTCCTTAGCCATCTCAGAAGATGTACCTTTGCTATGCTATTATTTGCTTCACAAATATTTACTCTTATGTTCCTAATCATACACACACTCAGCAGAGAAAATTAAGTGTGTGTATGTGGAGGGCGGGTATTAAGGATGTGGGGGTTGAATTAAAAGGGAGGTAGAAATGCTGAGATAGCTCAGCAGGTTGAGAGTTTGCATTGTAATTGCAAGGTCTGGCGTTCGATTCCTGGCCCCAGTGCATGCAGGTTCATATGCTGAACTGTGGTGCAACTGGTAACTGTTGCAATAGCTCAGCTCCACCGTGAAAGTTCTCACCTCTCATGCGGGAGGCCCTTGGTTCAGTTCCTGTTCTGTGCAGACCCACATCCATCTGTGTGAAATGAAACTAAGTCACAACTAATGATGAACAACTACGGAGATTGCTCTGGGCTTTTCCCCTTTCTCTTTGTCTTTCTTACTTTCTCTCAAACAATAAAATAAATCTTTAACAAAAAACTAGAACGTTTTAAAAAAAAGAAAAGTAAGGTAAAAATAAAGCAAATCTGGCAAAGAGGATAGAACACTGTATTCTTTCTAGGATTTGTCTTCCCTTTACAGCAAAGTAATTAGCTGTTTCATCTTGGGTGAAGCACTTGGAATGAGCCTCTGTTCCCCCATCTATGGAGATAATAAGTGCTTTGACCCTATCCTGAAGTTGTTGTGTAGAGCAGTTGAACTGTAAGCTCCATGGAAAATGTTATCTGTCTATCTATCCTATTGACTAGTGTATCCTTCACTTAGAAACTTTTAGGCACTTATTAAATGTTTACTGAATTAGAGACATATTTCACGGTCAAATGATAATAGACCATGAATGAGTTTAAGTTGATAGCTATACCAGGTAATAAATATATGTAAAATTTAACTCCAAAATACTAAAGGCACACCTTATTTCACAGTAAGGGAAATAAGACAACTAGAACTCTTAGACATTTCATACTTCATATTTGTTGGGATAACATTTAATTTCTTCTAAAGTATAGAAGAAATTACTCTATACTCTTTTTACTCTTACACTACTTCCGTGAAATAGAATAGGAACAACTACTGTTGTCTGTTTTCTTAGGAGATTACGTAAAATAACTTGGGTCAAAGATCTTCCTCTTCCCACCCCCGACTGCAGTACAACCATAGGCATATTGCAAAGGTCCTTATATACTTAGTAGGCTCTTTTCCTATTCCTATTTTTATATATGTCACAAGCCTTCTAAGATCCTGGATTTATATAGTAGAGTTAGTAGTAATATTTGAATGGTATGAGAAAAGACTAATGTTTTTTGTTAATTTTTTTCTCCAATGTGAAAATTAAAACTTCAGCCCCTAGCCTGGAGCTATATAGTCTGCTCTGGAGTCCCGTTGACTCCCTGTCCCTAGTTCCCCTCCACTGAGTTCTGTGGTAATTGAGGTGGTTCAAAATTACTACGTCCACAATCTATTTAACACTCTTCCCTTCAAAAGTTGAAGGCTTGAGTGTGGGCTGAACTTAGAGACTTGCTTCTAATGAAAGAATAGTGCACAAATGATTATGTATGACTTGGAGAGAACAGGTCACAGAACTGTGTCATGGCTTCCTTCTTGGTAATTCTTTCTCTCTTAAATTACTTGTTCTAGGGGAAGCTAGATTACCAATGGAAGGGCCCATATGACAAAAACCTGAAGCCTCCTGCAAATAGACATGTAAGTGAGCCATGTTGGTAGTGGATTCTCCAGCCTTACTATTACTCAAGCCTTTAGATAACTGCAGCCTAAGCCAACACTTGATTGCAACTTTAATGAGAGACCTTGAACCGGAACCACCTGGCTAAGTTGTTCTCAAATTCCAGGACCATGAAATAATGAGATAATATTTTGGGAGCAATTCATTATTTAACAACAGATAATTAATGCCATATTTTTAAAGAAATTTCTGTTTCTGTAGTAGGCAAATGTGGGTTGTCTATATCATGATATTTAGTCATGTTGGTTGAAATTTCTGGGCACAATAGACTACACAGTAAAATGCTGAAATCATGAATATATGAGAGTTGTCCAGAAAAACTCTAGCCAATGTCAATATAGTGAGAAACGGCACATGGCTGAATATTTGTTGGACAGCCCTCTTATAGATAAATTAATTTTTATGTATATAGAAACATGTGCCTATACTTTAAGGTACCATTTCCTTATATGTTTGGTCAGCTATTTAAATCATTGCTACTCATACAACCAGAATGCTTAAAAGAAGACATTGATTCTTTATGTTGAAATAGTCTTAAAGATTTATTTTTATTGTTTTCGACAGAGAGAGAGACAGAGACAGAGAGAAGGGGGAGAACACAGAACAGTCTCCACAGCTGCACATCATTGGTTTTTCCAACATAGTTTCATTCAGCAGGTGGGTGCGGGGCTGCACAGGGCAGGAACTGGGCCGGGGTCTCACCCCAGTGAGAACTGTACTGAGGGCACTCCCCAGTTCGGCATGTGGGTCTGCACGGGCCAGGGCTGGGATTCGATCATCAATCCCCGGGGCTGCAAATGAGTGCTTTACCCACTGAGCCATCCTGGTTTCAAATGTTGGAATATTCTTAAGTATTGAATTCAATTAAATAGGATACGATTGTGTTTCTTTCAGGATATCATTGGAGAAGTTCTAGTGAACTAAAAATTCAGGAAAAAATTTGAACCCATTCTTATTTGTATCATATTTAATTATTGAATTATATATACACCTATATAGATATAGTGTGTGTGTGTATATATATATATAACGTGTACATATATAAGTGTGTGGTATGTATTTGTATGTATGTAATCCAGTTATATGAGCTTGTAAAGTTCTCTGATTACCATTTTTGTTTCTAAATCTGCAAAATAAATGCTATATTGCCATGTAATAGTTATTATGAAGAGTAAATGTTATTATGTATTATGAACACCTAGCACCATGCCTTGGTCATACAAATCAATCATGAAGTATCATTTCTTTTCCTTACCTTACTTTTTTGTTTCTTATTTATAGTTAATTATCCCTACATAACTAATTGAAAAGGAAGAGTTCTGGGGAAGCTGGGATGGCTCAGTGGATTAGGCGCTCACTTTGCAGCACCGGGGACCAAGGATCGAATCCTGGCCCCGGCCCGTGTGGACCCATATGCTGAACTGGGGAGTTCCCCCAGTTCAGTTCTCTCTCTCTCTCTCTCTCTCTCTCTGTCAAAAACAGTAAAAAAATAAATAGAAAGGAAGAAAGAAAGAAAGAAAGAAAGAAAGAAAGAAAAAGAAAAGGAAAAGGAAGAGTTCTAACAGGCAGGTACCACAAACAATAGGTGAAAAGCATGTGAAATGTAGATAGCTTTGTGTGCTCATTATAACATATGTTTCTTCAGGAGAAAACACAATGGGTTTTATCTTTAAATTTAAGACTGGCCTTTAACCGTATATTATTCCTACTTGATGAAATAATTTTGTAAAGTAGGTGGTCAAGCCTAGAAACGAAATGTGAACATGGGTTGACTTTTCTGTTTTCCTGTGAACAGTCTGGTTAGCCTGTTCCCACTGTTATCTTTTCTTCTGTCTTTGCAACTCCCACCCAGAACTCAAAGCCCAACAAACAATATCTGATTGGCCAAGTTTAGGTCATGTGTCCTTTCTTGGTTGTACCAGAATGGTGAGAGAAAGAACCTGGCCCCTTTGGCTACTGTAATGGTTGACAAATATTTGGGTTAACCCTCACAGCAAAATTATTCATGATGGAAAGAAGCAATTCACCCAAAGCAAATTATACTATATTAAGAGAGACAAAGGTAGTGTGGCTGGCAAAAATGACTAATTTCTTTAATTAGTTGTGTTTTGACTAACTCATTTGAAAGGTAGAGAAGTTACATGTCAATGGGCTATAGAAATGGGAAGGAGTCATGATAAGATGTGAGTAAAATTGTATAATTATATGAATATTATTATCTCATGTTTGATTAAAACTGATAATAATATTAAATATACAAATTAGAGACATTTTTGAGTTAAGATAGAGAATGAGAACATAGGATAACTAGAGAAAACTAGAATCTTTGTTGAGATATACTTTATTTTAAAAAATCCTATGATATAAATAAAAAGTATTTAAGCAATAACAACATTTTTATCTACTTTGCACATTAAATCATAATTAACACGAGATGGTATATTTAAGTAGCCAAAAATACAAAGGGGACAAATCTGTATTTATTTATTTATTTTTTAAAGATTATGATCTAAAAAATTTAGCTGGAGATTATCATCTTTTGTGAACAATCTAATTAAAACAACCCACTCCCAAACAATAAATCTTGGAAGGTAAGGCAAACAGATTTTTATCACTTTTATAGTATTCAGCCACAAATGTGAATACTTCAAATAGCCAATTTCACAGGTGTTTAATCTACTAGGTAAGTTGAAACATGAAAATCTTTACCTATTTGATTCTTATCAATGAGGTGGGGGGGTGAACTAACAGGTTAAAAATGCCTGGTGTCTTGTTATTTTGGTGACAGGCCTATGTCTTTACTGTGTTGATACATCAGACAGAATTGATTAAAAAAAAAGAAATAGTTTCAGTACAAATTTTAATTAGTTGTTCTTAAACATACTGACAAAATTTCATCCCTCATTCCCTCCAAAAGGTATTTTAATACATGGGAGTTAAATTTACCTAATTTTGTATTCTAAACTCTGGTTGGAAGAGCCAAATTAGAAGTATAATACTTTCTTATGAATGACTAGAGTGTATTACTAATGGCAATGTGGTTTTCTGATAACACCAGGAATTTTACAAGTGAAACTCCTAAAAGTGATATAATAAATGGAGAAATATAGAGCTTAACATAGTTTTAGTATTTATATATATAAATTATGTATTTTGCTTTGTATATTTATATATGCAAATTATACAATTATATATAATTAAAATAGTAAGACTTTTCATATAACTATGACTTGGGATTTTTGAAATTATATAATTGCTAAACAATAATATTCTATACAGTATATACAATTAGGTGTGGACTCAAGTTAGTTTTGTTTCATTTTTTCTGTATGCAACTTTTATTATAATACTTGTTACCTCTATTAGGTTTAGAGAACAGTAACACATACAAAAGTTAAATAAATATCTAAGAAATGCTTTCTTTTTCTAATAATCAAGCTATTACTCTCTCTTTTTCCTTTGTCACTGCTTGTGTCGAGAAAACAGGTAGTATGTAGAAAAACCTGGAACTGTCAAAAGATGCATCTCCTTTCTTTGTTATTTCACACCCTTTGCAATTCTATTTCACACCTAAAAAAAAATGTATTGTCTTAGCAATGTCACTATTTATCTGTACATTATTGTGCAGTGGAACAAATGTTGCTGTGTGGAATAAATAGTTTGAGACCCTTTTGTATGCTGAGCTTGCAAAACCAAATCCCCTAACACATATAGTGCATCATGCCACCATGCCCTTTAAATGAATGAAAGAAGGTTTTAGTAGAGTTGCATAAAACCAATTATTAAGAATGAACTGATGGAACACCAACAATTGTCCTTGTATTATATGTAATCAAAGCTATCAAGTTTTAGAATACTCAAGTACTAGAGACTATGGCTCTTTGGTTGATGTATCATCATTACAAACATTTTTATTCAATCTAGTGATATTCACTTAGCAAATTGTAAATCCAGTTCAGTTTTATTAAAGTTTAACTGATTCACTATAATAAAGCCTGCAATTACGGGTTTTTATCAAAAGCCAAAAGATAACTATGCAGTAAAATTAAAACCTTTTGCTATTTTTTGAGGTATATTCTGGCAGATTTAAAATACAAGTTCTTTCTGAAAATATATATAACAGACACACTAACCAGTGAATTACATTTTTCATATGTGTGACTTTGTGTTTTCACAATGCTCTGCATAGTTTTATATATTTATTATTAATATAGTTAGATCAACTAAAGTGATTTTTTATTTATTTCTATTTAGAAGACCTCATCTCTTTGCCTAGAATTCCCCTGATCTAACTCTACATGAGCTGGTAGAGCTAGACAACAGCTATATATAATTTTTGAATCTCTGTTATGCACTTATTACCCTTAGGTCTGTTTTACAGTTACTTATAATATATTATCAATTTTTGATCTAGTAAAGGTAGCTGTTAAGAGTGAGATCTTTGTCCATTGTTTTTATTATATCTCTTGCAATCTATAGTATGTGCTCAGTAAATGCATTTAATCAAGGTGTTGAGTATATGAAAGAATAACCGAGCTCCTTGGTTACTTTTAATATCAACAAAGTTGCATTTCATAACATTTTAAATTATCTTGCTATCAATAATTTTACAAGTTGTTTAGAATTATGCTCATGTTAAGGCAACAGGTAGTAAGCAATGGGGGTGGGGTGGTGGAGACAGATATTGTTAACATCCACCTGATGGTCAATGCTACTAATATTTTAATTTGGCTCCACAGCAGGGATAACAAGTAGAGTTAATCTTTTGTTCATCTTTGATTAGTAATGGCTACCTGGTGCCCTGTGTTGAGTAAAACTTTTGAGGCTGTGTATAAAATAGTACTGTGCACTACGGTGCATGAAGGGAAAGAGAAGTCATGTCACGTATGCTGGGACTGTGCCATCCCTTATCATTGAAAGGTAATAGTGTCCTTTGGGATATTACACATTCAGATGCCTGCGGAGACAATGCAGGTAAACACCAGTAAGTAAAGTAGCTCAGGAGGGGACAGGGCTAGCAAGCCTTCGAGACAAACTCTGAAGTTCTACTAAGCACTCAACATTGGCCAGCCAAGTGTGCTGCAAATCTACACACTCAGTGCTGTCAGACACTGGAAACTGAAAAAGCAAGATTGCTCTGGGTAAGTTTCCTGATTTCCAAATGCTGACAATCAATTCAATTAAAAAAAAGTATTGTTCAGGCCAAATACAAAAATGTCAGCTTATTATACCTCAGAAACTTATTTGGATTCTTTCTCTGTCTCTGTCTCTCTCTGTCTCTGCCTACCTCTAGTTCTCTCTTTCTGTCTCTCAGTCTCTCTCAGCCTGATTCTTCCCCGATTGTCCAAATTTATTTGAACATTTGCAATCAATTATTAAAGTTTCAATTCTGCATTTTTCATTGAGGGACTCTCCGTGTTGGACTCCCAGAAAAGGCAGCTTTAAATAGACCTTTGTTGGCTACTTGCTTGAAGGTGATTTATCTCCATACCTTACACAGATCTTTTTAAATTGGAAGAATGAACTGGATCATGAAAAAAAAAGATGAAATAGTTGTTTAAACTTCAATAGTTTCAGGTAATTGAATTATAGTTCTTTTGAATTTGAAACATGTTTTATCTTCATAAAAATGAATAAATAAGTAGGAAGAAAGTGGAAGGAAAGACATATTTGGGGAAAAAGCCTCTGAATGTTTTGGATTAACTTTAAATTAAGTACTATTTGCATAATTACAGTTCAGTTAGTAAATATCATATTCCTCACGACTGATATTTTACCTGGCAACTTGCTTTCTCCTAGAAAAAATCCCAAGGACAACGTTAACAGCTATATAAACCAATTCATTATTACTTGTTCACAATTCTCGACTGATATTCTTACAACTCTAGAAAGCTCTGGGGCACTGGCCACAAGCAAGTGCCTGTGTTATTTCATATTTTTTTCTTTCCTCATGGGCCGTTTTCACCCATCATGTACTAGTACAAATAGAGCTTGCTGACCCAAGAGTGAGAACACTTCACCTGTGAAAGAGGGAGGTGTTTCTGGAATAGTTTGCATATAAATACTAATACCTGTCCAAACTTATTAAGCCCAGTAAATCGTTTAGAGAGTATACATGAGGCAGTTTGACCACAAACTGTTATAATTAGTTCAGATGAGGAGTGCTCTGCCATGAACTATATTTCTCAACTCTCCAGATTTTAACAAATACCCCCAATTGACTGAAGGTTAACATTCATGACCTGATATCTCTTCAAACAGCAGGAGGAGATGTAATTTTCATTTTCCTTGAGCTTATTCAGTGTGTATCTCTAATATGCACTAAACTGGTAACACGATTTGCAGCTTGATGTCAGAAAATTAGGTTTGTGTCTTGGATTGACTCAGGAACCTCTGCTCTTCTGGGAGTTTGTTATTTAGGGAAATGAAAAATTAAAAAGCAGCAAAACCAAAAAGAAAAAGTAACAACAAATACAACACTGGCAATAAAATAGGTCCCCAAATGATCATTTTCCCAGTTCCTTTTTTTTTTTGACAGCAGCCTTGTAAAAAGTCTATCAGGTCGTTATATCTATTGATATCAATTTATCTATCTATCTATCTATCTATCTATCAGTTTATCTATCTAATCATCTATCTATCATCATCATCATCATCTCTATTATTATCTATCTAATCTATTAGCTATCTATCATCATCTTATCTATAATCAATTTATCATCTTTATCTTTCTATCCATCTATCAATCTAGCTATCTATCATTTATCTATTATCTATCCATTATCTGTCTATTATATTATCTACCTATCATCTGTATCTCTTTATCTATCATCTATGTATCTATCCACTGTCATCTATCTATTAAGCTAATCTATCTATTAATCTAATCTATTTAATTGAGTTATCTATGTATCTACGTGTCTATCATTTATTCATCTATTTATCTACCTATTATCTATCTATCATCTATCTATCATCTATATGGCTGCCTGCCTGCCTACCTGCATACCTACCTACCTAGCTATCTACCTACCAACCTATTTATTTAAATCATTAATTTTTATTTTGGGGTCACATGTGGATGCAAACTTAACAGGATAGGAGAGAAATCAACTTTCATGCTCAGGAATTGTGAACCACTTTAAGTGATAGATTATATTTAAAATTGATCTCCTCTATTCCCTCACTGGGTCCAAAAGCATCTGGAGTAGTATTTCATCCTTTACTAATTGTGTTAGGGAAAACAATGGAAATCCAGAATCAGTAAACTTGATGGTCAGATTTGGGCTTGGGGGCTAAGATGCAGGGCTCTGTATCATGGATATATCAAAATCCAGCTTGGGTGTTGCCAATCATGGATTCCAGGGTTGTGGTTTCATTTCAGGTCTATATCAGGCAGCACTGCTGGGCATTGCTGTGAGAGGGCCTTTAGTTACCCACCCGATAAAGTTCAAATTCTTCCGTAATATAAAACTATCTTATGACATGACTTATGCATACTTTTCTAGCAATATCTTCTTTCCTATCCTTTTCATATTCATATATTTCCAGGCATGAATAGATGAGCTACCTGTTAACAAGTTTCACAGCTCTATGCCTTCACACATGCTATTCCTATGATCTCATAATTCTTTCTCTTCTTTCACTTTGAGAACTGCTATTAATTTTCAAGAGCCAGCTTGAGGATCTATTTCTTTGTGAATTGAAATATAGTTGAATACATTTTTCTTTAGACAAATATTGTATCTTGAGCATACTGTTATTATAGATTTTGTCACACTATATTGCTATTTTTTTTTCCTTGTCTTTCTCTGTACAAACTGAGAGTAGATGTAAGAAGTGTGCCTTCATCTATTTTCTCAAAAAATAGCACAATGAGATACTTAATATATTTTAAATGCGTAAAAAGTAGTTGTTGAATAAAATGTTTAACAAATAAATAGTTCAGGAGGTACCTTTTCTAGAAACATTGTTTATAATATCTTTGGAGTATCGGTCAAATATAGAGAATGCTGCAATCTTAAAAATTCTAAGGACCACCTTGATGCCATGCCATATTTTTTTCTTGTCTTCTTTTCCCTAATAAAATAAAAAGTTCTACTCAGAATGCCTTCACCAAAAACCAATCTAATCTGTCCCTTGCTTTCAAAGCTATACAGTGTTTTCCACTCTCTATTATTGCACCTGCATTTTTTTCCTGGTAGCTAATTTTGCTATGAAAGTCTTTGCTTGCCTCTAAATGTGGATTCCAGAATATTCTGTGGTGTCATAATTCTCTTAGGGGACTATGTCTTTTAGAAAAAGAATGACATTAGCAAATCTGAAATCATTTGGAAAACATATGCAAGGACCTTAAACAAAAATCAGAATAGCAGCAAAATATGCACATCAAAGAAAAGTGGATATTTGAGACAGAAAAAGGGTAGAATAATTCTAAAATTTCTAAAAAGAACTACTGTGAGATTTCCAAAGTAAGAGGGGGGTGGGGGGCAGGTTTGAGAATGTGCAACAGCAACATGTCAGAACTGACACTTCTTATTTCAATTTTTAAATTTACACTGATTTACTGATAGTCAGGTATATATCCTCCCAGAATAAAGGCTTTTAGGGTAATACGTTTCTAAAGTACCTGTGAATTTCATATAAACTTATTAATTGATAAAAGCTGAAATCTTTATTACTTGCCGTTTTTTAAGTTCTAAGTTGCTTGCATGGAATCTAGGAAATATTGATGAAAATTGCATAAATTAATGCATAGTAATTACTCATTAAAATTAATTACAACCAAAAGTTGGCTTCTTCATTACTTTATTGGATTATATTATTTTTTAGCTCAAATGCATATGTTTTTTTGTTTGTTTGTTTGTTTTTTAATTGTTTTTGACAGAAAGAAAGAGAGAGAGAGGGAGAGAGAGAACTGAACTGAGGGAACTCCTCAGTTCAGCATAGGCCAGGGCCAGGATTCAATCCTTAGTCCCCGGCGCTGCAAAGTGAGCGCTTAACCCACTGAGCCATCCCGGCTTCTCCCCTCCCGCCCTCCATTTTTTTTAAATATGTAAGTGTATACCCGTATTTATTTAGTTATTTCCTTATCTATATCCCTGAAACTCTTCCAGTTTGAGGGATTTTGATATTCTTGAAATTACATTTGGGTTTTGAGTCTGCTGGATTCCCAGTATATGCCAAAGCATAAAGATAGTTTGAGTGAATTTAAATGAGGACCTGTTTTTTTTGTTGTTGTTGGTATTGTTATTTTCTTTGTTTTCCTTATGTTTTAGGGACTCGTAATTTTGGTAGTACTCTTTTGTTTGATGAAATGGTCCTCCTACTCTCATTCAACTTCAGTGACTGAATGAAGTTATGCTGTATTTGTTTGCTAGAACTACTGTAACAAATTATCATAGACTTGGTGTCTCAAAACAAGAGACATTTAATATTTTACAGTGCTGGGAGTCAAAGTTCAAAGATATTTGAGTCAAAGATCTGGGAGTGAAAGGGGTCAATAGAACCATCCTCCTTGTAGAGGTTTTAGGGGAGAATTTGCTCTGTGTTGCTTCTAGCTTTGGTATGGCCATTTGCCTTGGTTTGTGGTCATATCACTTCTATCTCTGCTTCAGTCTTCACATGGTCTTCTCCTCTGTGTATCTTATAAGGTCACTTGTCATTAGTTTATAGGGCTCATCTGAATAGTCCGGGACCACTTCTTTATTGTATTATCTTTAATTTAATTATATAGGCAAAGACTTCCCCCCGCCCCTCCCCAAACTAGGCAACATTCTCAGGTTCCAGGGATTAGGATGTTAACACATCTTTTCTGAGGGCATCCATTTACTCGCTACACATGCCTTTCTTTGGAAAATCTGTAAAAACAAAAGAGTCCTTTTTGGATAAAGTAAGTCTGCATATTTTCTATTCCCTTTCTATCACTGTTTAAGCTTTGTAGTTATATGCTATTTGAGTATATATTTGAGGTCCATTAGAAACTGATTTTAGATACAAATTAATTTTGGTGAGAAACTTTTGATGCTTTTTGTTTTCTTTTTGGTTAGCTATCTAAGGAAGAGTTATAGTTTCATTTATAATATTTTATTTATTTATTTATTTATTTACAGAGAGAGAGAGAGAGAGAGAGAGAGAGAGAGAGAGAGAGAGAGAGAGAGATACAGAGACAGAGACACAGAGAGAACTGAACTGGGGAACTCCCCAGTTCAGCATATGGGTCCGCACGGGTTGGGGCCAGGATTTGATCTTCTGTCCCCGGCACTGCAAAGCGAGCGCTTAACCCCCCGAGGCATCCCGGCTTCCCAATATAGTTTCATTTATAATTAACTCTATTACAATGTCTGACAATTATGTGCAAAAACTCAACCTAGAAAAAATGCTACATACCTCATTGCTGATAATCACTATGGTCACCTTCAAAGAACTCCCCTTAGGAAGCTATGCACTGATGCCAGCACTTAGTCTACCTTTCAGAGAAATTTTGTGACACTTTTTCTGGAATGACCATCAGAGCCATCATCATATTTCTGTTGATGTCCTGAATGTCATTAAAATATGGCCCTTTCAACATTTCCTTTATCTTTGGGTAAAGAAAAAAGACATTGGTGGCAAGATCAGGAGACTAAGAAGAGTGTTCCAATATAGTTTTTCATTTACTGGCTAAAGACTCCCTCACAGACAGTGCCCTGTGAGCTGGTTCATTGCCATGATGAAAGAACCGTGAGTAGCTGGTGAAACGTTTAGGTCATTTTCATTTAACTTTTTTACATAGATGTTTAAGCACTTCCAAATAGTAAACTGGGTTGACTGTTTGTCCAGTTCATACAATTTCATGGTGAACAATCCCTTTGATATCAAATAAGATTAGCAACATCTTTTTGACTCTTGATTTGAACAGACGGAACTGTTTTAATCAGGGAGAACTGGCTGACTTCCATTGTGCAATTGCATGCTTTGCTTCAGGGTCATATTGATACACCCGTGTTTCATCATCAGTGATAACACGGCCCAAAACATCATCTTGCCTCTCCAAGAGGTCTTGGCAAACTTTGACTCTCCTTTGATATTATTCATCAGTGAGGTCCTTCAGGACAATTTTTGCACACACGTTTCTCGTGCCAAGATTTTCCCAACTGTTTCTCTATTGATTTTTACTTGGTTTGCTAGGCTCCTCATAGTCAGCTGATGGTTTTGATGCGCAATTCAACAAATTTTTGCTATTTTTTTGTTAGTTCCACCCTGACCTCTCTTCATCAGTGACACTTTCTCTCCCCTCAGGGAAATGTTTACTGTTTGTACACTGCAGCTTTTTTCATGGAATTATCCTCATAAACATGAACTAACATGTCTCTGAACTAACTTCCATGCTTGCCAAGTTTAACAATAAATTTAATGTTTGTTCATTGCTTTAATTCAAGCTCCAACATTCTCACCACAGCACACAAAAAACACACAACAATAATGAACACCACTCAGCAAGACACAGCTACATGCTGTGAGACACTTATATATTAGAGTTATGAAACCTTCCTGAATTGTTTGTATATTCCTACCAACATAAGTGCATTTAGGCAAGTTGCAAACTTGTCAAATTTGTTTTATAGCTAGACATGTTTTTAACATGTATAGATGACCTTAATGGAAGTTATTCTTTCATTTTTTCCATAAATTATGTGTCAGTTTATTTAATATATCTCTCAACAATGAAATGAAAGAATCCCAAAGATGAGGATTTGGAGTTGGTTTCACTAACATTCATAAGTAACATCTGGCAGCCTTAGTAGTGACTTAGGAGAAATATCAGCATATGTTCCTTGTTGGATAAATCTCAGTGGAGGAGGCATACAAACATTTGAAAATAATTCACTGCTTCATTCTTTTTTTTTTTTATAGTCTTGTAAAACCCTGCATACTCATTCCTTTCATGCTTTTCTCATATATACAATTCCTGGTTGAATTCTTCCAATTGTAGAGTCCCAAGTAACCAAATATTCCTGAGAATATGATTTCCACACTTGCCACAGCTATTGTTGGAGAATTTCTGATTTACTGCAATTTTATATTTATTCTACAATATCCATTACTTAACAACAGGTTGTAAAATTCTGACAGAGATTTCTTTCTGATGCTTCTATGACACAGATGAGCTTTTCTTGCTCTATAAAGAAGAAAACCCAAGTCAGTAAATAAACACAACTGCACTAATAAACAAATCTCAAGTCAAATATAGATTAGGCTGTGCTGTGTGCAATCAGACCCAGAAGAAAAACAATGAAAATCTGGAGTTCAGTGTTTCTAGAGCATAATTTTGCTTTTCAGTGTACAAGAACAATAACAACAAAAAGTATGCTTACTTTGATTATATTGACTTTATTTAAATTTAGTCATCATTAAGGTTGGTTTATTTCCACTCATCCTAAGAACTTGATCTATATTATTTACTTCTTTTAAAAACTATTTGCTTTCTAAGCTGACCGGAAGGTATTTATTTTTTCTCCTACCTATAGCTCAACTGAGGAGCCGTAAGGATAATAAAAATACCTTTTATATCCAAATGGGTTAAGATCTGTTTTCAATAACCAATGCTCCAAGATAGTTTTAGGAAACCATTTCACTGACACTGAAAACTCACAATGTGATTCAAACAAAGAGAGTGTACATAACATTGGGCACCTGTCTCTGCTCTCCTCTAGGCAATCTCTTAAATACAATGGTTAGATCACACCGAAGGGTTTATAAATAGAAGGTAAGAATAATTAACCCAAAGAACTTTATTGTCACAAATACTTTATAACATTATAAACTACTACCAAATGAAAATTTTATAACAGGGAAACATGATGGTTGATTGATTGTTAATGTAATCCAGTTGTCCACTAGTGGGAGAAAAATGCCATGAAGGCCAGGATTATTTTCATTTTCTTCATTTTTTTGTACCCCTAGTGCCTAGAATAATTCCTGGAATATGTATGATTCCTTTGACATACTTATTAAATAAATATTTAAGTGTGTTATATAAATATTTAAAGTGTTGAACATGAGAGTAATAAGCTATACACATTTACTCTGCAGTAAAAGTCACTGGTTCGGGGAGAAAGTAAACTTGTTTCTCAAAAATATTTCAGCTTCCTATTAAAGATCTTCAGTTAGAAAATCTGTAATGCCAGGATGGTTCAGCAGGTTAAGCACTCACTTTGCAGTCCTGGTGTCTGAGGATTGAATCCCGGCCCCGGCCTGTGTGGACCCATATGCTGGAGTGTGGCCCCCAGTTCCATTCTCACTGGGCTGAGCTTCTCATGTGGGTGGTCCCTGTTTCGGCCCCCCAGCTCATGAGGTGGGCCTACCATGCAGGAGGCCCTTGCCTGGCTTCTGCCCTATGTGACCTCCCGCCCACCTGTGTGGAATGGAACTATGTCGAAAACTGATGCCGTACAACTATGGAGACTGCTCTGGGCCCTGCCCCTTCTCTCTGTTTCTCTGTTTCTGCTTCTCTGTGTGACCAATAAATAAATAAATAAATAAATAAACCTTAAAAAAAAGAAAAGAAAATTTAACACCCCACTTGTTTAGAGCAAACCTCATTTGTTGTTCTTGAGCCCCTTGTTGGATGCCACGATTTATACAGAAATGTCCAAACTTCTGCTTTAAAGACCTATGTACCTTGGTAACTAGGTTCAAGGAAGTTTTGCTTGGCTTCTTTAGCTTTGAAAATATTTTGCCTGGAGTAAAGTTCTCCCCCCCTAAACAAACACAGTTTCCTTAATCTTTATAGTAGGAAGGAATCTCAAACTTCACCCCATTAACATCTTTGTTGTTGACACTGGGAAAAACAAAACAAAACAAACAAAAAAAACTGGATCAAAACAAGAAAGGCAACCTGAAACCAGTGGCCCTAGAAATGAGTGACAAAGCTAAGATGAAAATCTAACTTTCTTGCATTTTGGTTCTAATCCCACAAAGAATAATGGCAATGATGTCACTGACATCTGAAATTACAGAAGAAACATCTTAAGACTTTTAGCCTCTGTGGCTGAACAAATGCTACTGAAGAACTCTTTAAAAATATATCTGAATCATGTCCTTCTTTCTGACTTCCCTTCCCTCCACCTCTTCCTTTCCCTTCTCTAATATATCTGTGTTCAGGCTCTTACCTTTTTCCTTGTCTTTTTTCTCTATTTTTCCTTTATCTCCTCCAGATGATTTTAATGTTCTTACCTAAAATATTCATGATCTTTTAATCTAAACCCAAATGTTGACTTAATAAAAAGTCCTCATTTTTTTCAAGAGCAAATCGGAGAATGAAAGTAACTTGCCAAAATGTTTCAAGAAATAACTGACAGATCTGGGACTAATACTCTAATTTCTCATGTCCTGGTTGAGGTTCTTTCTATTATAAAACTCTATAGAATAAAGAATAATACTCTGGTTAATTATACAAATCCCTAAGTTGGATAAAATGACACTATCTAATTGTCATTTCTTATATGAAAATTGATAATTTTCCTGCCCTCTCTCTGCTCACAGAAGGCCCTACTTACCTCTCCATTTATAGACTAAATCCCCATATCCTTTTCGTCTAACTTTTGTTGACTTCTACATACAGTGGGCCTTCTATATTTCCCTTTTAGGACCAAGCTGTTTTATTTACCATCCCCAGAGCAATAGAAAAGCTCCTTGCTATTGTTTATGCTTCAACTCTCCAAGATAATTCATGCTTTAAGTTTCTCTCTCCCTCATAATATATTGAATATATAAAATATCCAGTAAGACATTTATTAATATCTCAATTGAAAGACCATATGTTGTCATAATGAAAGAGCAACTGGAGATGATCTAGTACAATCTCCTCTTTGGTATGTCGAAAACAAAATTCTGGAGGAGTTAGGTGACTGTGTCAAAATTTCCAGTTGCTGTGAAGAGTTCTAAAGAGAAGGAAGAAGGAGAAAGGAAGGAAAATGGATTTATATTACCAGATAGTTGTACTTCCATTTTACATATGGAGGATATGGTAGTACATAAACTATATGAGACACAATTTGGTGATGGAAGGTTGGGTTTTCAATGCCCAAGCCTAAATTTTTAATCATTGAATCCACTACTCTTTAATCTGAAGAATGATACAAAGCTAAAAAGGATCCACATTTTTATACATACTATTTAGAAATCTCTGTGCCAGGGCAAAGATGTCAGCTCTACGCAACCTAGCAGGGGCACTAAGGATCTTAAGAAGAGTGTTTCTGAACTGATCTTTTTGAAATTGAAGAAACTTCTATATTTAAAAATAATTATTTTAAAAGTAGTATATTATTATGTTACAGAATTATGTGATTATGATTTTGTAATAAAATATTTGGTATAGATTACTGGCTATTAAAAAGGGGACTTATTTCTGATAGAATATATATACTAGTACAGGAGCATTTACTCTTAACAATAATTTGGCTTTTGGCAAAAGTGGTAATAAAAAATTTAAAGAATAAGGCAGAGTATGAGAAAAACATTATATATATATATTTATAATTTTATATTAAATATGCACACACATGTATGTATATATTTTTTTAAATGATAGCTACGTCAGACTTCTAGATAAACAAATTGTCATAAACATTACAATGCCTGACAGCTGCTAAAATAAGAACTGAAAGTGACAGTGGCCAGTACTACACTAGGCTGAAGCATGTAATTTACATCTTAGTGAAATTAAACATACTATAATAGCTTAGCTTCCAGGCAACAATGCTATTAAATTTGTGGTAGTAGTTTATGACATCAGTTGAAACCCCAGGATACACATTTGAAGCTGCCTATTATGGTTAGTAATCTGTACTGCTGTTCTGGTTAGTTTTTCATTTAATTCATTGCAGGCTTCTATTAAAAAAAGACAAATAGCAGCAGTTGAGGATACTGTTTTTACAAAATCTGTTCAGCCTCAGGCTGCAGTGATGTCACATTTTAGAATCAGTAATAGTAGTTTATATTAGAGAAGCATTAAGAAGTCAGAATTATATTGAAAAGTATTATAACAAGTATTTTTATAGTCAATAAGTATAATTTTGGGCAGTTTTATAACTCACCTTTCTTTTTGAAGAGTTTCTTAGCTAACCAACACACAGTGGTAGAATAACAATAAGCACTACTGCTTTTAGTAATGGGTTGATGTTATACAGCGACAATCTGAACCAAATATATTGTAATATAACCACTAGAATTTCAGACTCTTGTGGAGGGGAATGTTAAGCATCTGTAAAGTATTTTCAATATTTTGTGCATAAATTAATTTTTCTAGAAATGGAGTTTACAACACACACACACACACACACACACACACATATACCTATGTACTTTTTAAAAAGGTCCATTTTCCAAAAAGTTCATGAACCTTGATCATTGTAGCAGTGATTCTTAAGGAAACTAATAAAAATTTATGTTATTGTATTAAATGAGAGATTTTTATTAGTTCAGTGCTTGGGACTGACTGGGTAAGAAAGGCACACATTCCTCAGATAAGAACATTAGAATCATCTGGTGGAGAGAGAAGTGATTTGTGAAACTATACAAGCCTTTCTCATACCCACCAAAGAGATTCTAAAAAGCTTCCCCCAAGTCTTGAGAATCAGGGAGATGAAAATGACTTGGCAAAAATTCTTCAACGAAAGATTTGCGAGATCTGAGGCTAGAAACTGGGCTTCTTGTCTCAGAACCCAGGTTCTTTCTATTATAAGAAACCATGTGAGGAACAGAAAAACCCCCATAGGCAATTCAATTAGATATAGCAGGAAAAGATACCTATTACATAAAAATACCAAATACAGGGCTATGCAATTCTGTAGCTTTCCCGGGCCATATTGGAAGAAATGTCTTTGGCCACATATAAAATACACTAACACTAGCAATATCTGATGAGCCAAAAAAAAAACAACAACAAAAAAAAAACAGGGGTGGGGTGGGTGGGGGTTGGGGGCTCACAATAAAATCTCATAATGCTTTAAGAATTTGTTGGGGAAGCCAGGATGGCTCAGCAGGTTAAACACTTGCTTTGCAGCTCCAGGGACCAAAGATTGAATCTGGCCCCGGCCCTTGCAGACCCATATGCTGAACTGGGGTGTATCCCCATTTCAGTTCTCACTGGGGGTATCTTCCCATGTAGGAAACCCCCAGTTTGGATCCTGCCCAGTGTGTACCTCTTGTGTGGGAGGGTCCCGGCTCATGGGGGGCACACCTCCCATCAGGAGGCCCCCTGCCTATGTCTACCCAGTGTGATCTCACGCCCACCTGTGGAATGAAACAATGTCAAAAGCTGATGACATACGGCTATGGAGACTGCTCTGTCCACCCTGCCCCATTTCTTTCTGTCTCAATCTGTTTCTCTTTCTGTGTCAATAAATAAATAAATAAATAAATAAATAAACAAACAAACAAATCTTAAAAAAAAAAAAGAAGTAGGCCTCAAGTCACAAATAGTAGGCAGTATTTGCCCTGAATATTCAGAATTTAACAAACAGAGAATAGAAAGAGTACCAGAGAATGGAAAGAATACCAGAAGAGAAGATTGTGGCAGAAACTATTTTCTGAGCTTGGGATGACATTGTAAATAAGGTGACCAGATGTCCCGCTTTTGGCGGGACAGTCCCGATTTTTAACAATTTGTCCCGCGTCCCGCGGCGTTTTAAAAAAGTCCCGATTTTTGGAAAGAATACACGACAAGCTAGGGAACGGCGGGAGATAGACCACATATTTAATCAAGGACCCCCTTCCCCCCCAGTCAATGGTGTCCCACTTTACCAATGTTAAAATTTGGTCACCAATTTGTAAAATATATTTTATATAAATGCTATAAATGCAAATTAGGAAAGGAGATAAAATCATCTGCCTCTTGATTGTCAAAAGTGAAAAAGAATGAGAGAAACCAGCAATTTAACCAAGAACATTGGACTGAGAAAAAGCAGACTCCATCAGCTAAAGCCCTGAACTTGAAATATGGATACATTAAGAACATCAGAGCGAGGCACGTGATCCTGGCTCACTGTAAAGGGAATATATTGAAGGTTATGAGTCAAGCAGAGAAAGAAAATCATGTTTACTAAAATTACTTATTTCTTCCTGTAAGAATGCAACTTCTTTCATCTCTTGCATGAGGGAGAAAACAGTTTAGGACAGTTTTAGCCCCAAATGCCGATATATACAATAGCACTTCAGGGAAAACTCTTACTTTCATATTTCTTTGTAGGCTAGCTTCCCTGTGCTCTCTCCCATGACCTTTATCCTTTCTCCAATTTTTATTGTCTCCTCATTTGTATTTGAAAGGATAAAATGAGGTATAGAGCAAAGATGTGATTGTTGAAACCTGGAATGACTTGGTCTAATGGCATTGTAAAGTGCTGACTCTAAATATTACTGCTTTAATATATTTTATTTATTTATTTATTTTTGACAGAGAGAGAGAGAGAGAGAGAGAGAGAGAGAGAGAGAGAGAGAGAGAGAGAGACAGACAGAGAGACAGAGAGAACTGAACTGGGGGAGCTCCCAGCTCAGCATATGGTTCCGCACGGGCTGGGGCTGGGGCCGGGATCTGATCCCCGGTCTCCGGCGCTACCCACACTGAGCCATCCCGGCTTCCCCTGCTTTAAAAGTTGATATATGAGGGAAATTTTATTGGAAACATCAATGAATAAGCTATCATGGGTGAAAGTGGTAACAATCTTTTTTTTTTTTTTTTTAAGATTTATCTTTACTGTTTTTTGACAGAGAGAAAGAGAGAGAGACAGACAGAGAGAGACAGAGAGAAGGGGGAGGGCCCAGAGCAGTCTCCATAGTTGACAGCATTAGTTTTCCATACAGTTTCACTCCACAGGTGGGTGCGGGGCTGCGCAGGGCAGGAACTGGGCCAGGCCCCAGCAAGAACTGAACTGGGGGCACTCCCCAGTTCAGCATATGGGTCCACCTGGGCTGGGCAAGGGATTTGTTCCTCAGGCCCCAGGGCTACAAAGTGAGTGCTTAACCCGCTGAGCCATCCCAGCTTCCCCCAACAATCTTTTTTTTGTGTGTGTGCTTGGTAACAATCATTTTATTTTTTCCCATTTTCTTTACTGTAGGATAAATAGTGGGGAAATACAGGATGTGATGATACTAAGCTGGGCCTCAAGAGAACTGTGATTATATTGCCCCACACTGCAAAAAGTAGAAACCCAGAAGCAGTCCACAGACAAATCACTTAGCTAATTCTTTGGTGTTTTCTCACAATTCTGTTTCCCATGCAAATTTTTTTCCTTAATAGCCGTCAGTTTTAAAACTTACGTTTGCAAAAGCGAGTGAGTTGATTAATAGGTAATTTATACATCTGGTATTTTCTCATAAAAGACTGGAAAACTTATTTCAATTATCATGCCACCAACAAGGATGCAATCTGTTCATAAGGCCTGTTTACGAGTGGCTGCTTTGGTAATAGCTGTTTTCATAGCATGGGAAATGAAATATAATATTATTAAACAGAGATATGCAGAATGAGTTGTCAACTTATCCATCTTCCTGATGTTTATAAGCTGCAATTTTTAGAATGTTTATTTTATTTTATGGGTCCACACATTAAAATATCTCCTATTTGAAAGAATCTAATTTCTTTTATTCTGGTTTTAATGTCCATGAGTATTAACATTTTCAAAATTATAAGCAATCAGCTAAGAATACCTGTGGTAGGTAGTATATTAATTCCATTTAGATAAATGTGTCATAATGAGAGCGACAATAAAAGTGAACATTTTATCTTTGCACAGAAAAAAAAAGTATTTGCCAGAAGGATAAATCATTTTCATATTTAGCGACCACCTATTATAATATGAGGTAGAGGAATGGTTGGTAGAAAACAAACTTCAAACAATAGTGTGTGTGTGTGTGTGTGTGTGTGTGTGTGTGTGTGTGTGTTTGGGGAGAGGGGCATGAATCATGATACTCTAATGGAAAATAATGTAACTCAATTCTGAAGCGCTGAAAAAAGTCTCGATGTATCTATTTCCAGCCAAATGTGTCTCCTTAATTCTTCCATTAACTCTCAATTATCACTTTGAGCGGTAATGGAAAAGACAAAGAATGAACTTTTTAAAAAGGTAAGTATTATTGCTTATTAAATTATGATTATTTTTCTTAGGAAGACATGCTATTAATAAGTAGACCTACTTGTATATAAAGGAAAGCAAATCATATACTAAAGGAAAGGAAAAATTTCAGACAGTACAGACTGGAGAACTTTATAAAAGCTTCTCATAAAAGATAGTAAAATCCTCTTCTGTGAGGAAAAGGAATGTAAAAACTGGAAAGAGATAGACCATAGCGCAATTTCTAGACTCTTACTTAATGTGTGCTCTAGCAACGACTAGACCTTGGAAATAATTTTAGGATAGGAAGAATCTGCTTCTTAAGATATCCTCTAGACCAGTGTTCTCCAGTGGAAAGAACTATAACAGTCATAGATGTAATTTAAAATTTTGTAGTAGCCATAATAGAGAGTAAAATAATGGGGCGATTAATTTTAATAATGATTTAATTTAACCTAGAATGCCAAAATATAATATCAATTCCACAAGTGATCCATACAGAATTATTGATATGATATTTTACATACATTTTCATAACAAATCATTGAAATCTGGTGTTCATTTTCCACTTATGGTACATTTCAATTTGCATCAGTCAAATTTCAAGTACTCAGTTGTCACATGTAGTTAGCAGCTACGATGTTTAGCAGCACAGTTTTAGAATATGTAAATATGCCTTTTTTTAGAGAAATAAGCTGTGAAATGGGCATCAATATATATCAGTGAAAATTTGTTCTACTCTAGAAATCAATGAATCCTTGGCATCATTAATCATTTAGTCAATGATTTCTAGAACTAAGATATACACAGAAAAACCAGAGTAATTTTTATAACAGAATCTAAATATTTGTTTGCTTGTTTTAATGATATATTTCTTATTGCAAACTTATTTTATATACGAGCACAAGAAAATCCACTTTCAGCATTGACCTACATAGCTACCCTTTTAAATTATCAAAATGAAATCTCATAATTGAATAATTTCTGCCTTCTGCATTGAGGCGATTCTACTTTTAAAAATTACCCAAGGGATGCTGAGATGGCTCAGTGGTTTTAATGCTCCCCTTGCAGTGCCAGAGTCCGAGGATCGAATCCTGGTCCTGGCCCATGCGGAACAATGTGCTGAACTGGGGTGTGCTGAACAAGCTTCTCATGTGGGAGGTGCCCAGTGAGGCCTGCCTACCATGCAGGAGGCCCCTGGCCTGGTTCCTGTCCTGCATGGCTCCCCATCCACCTATGTGGAATACAACCGTGTTGAAAATTGATAACTTATAACTATGGAGACTGATCTGGGCTGTCCTACTTCTCTCTGTCTCTGTCTCTTTCAAAAACAATAAAATAAATCTTTAAAAAAATCAACAAGTTTAGAGTTCTTAATTTTGGAGTAATAGACTTAAAACAATTTATCTTCTCCCTATAAAAATGTAAATATGTGCGATATACATAAAATTCTATATGTAATTTTGCTTTTATGTAATTTGATAGGTTTTACTAAAACTCTAGTGCTCAGATAAAAATAAATGGTTTATCATGAAGTATGCATGAAAGAAGAATGCATTATTATCTGTTGGAGACTGAACTTAGATAAAGTCCAGTCAAAAGTTCTGTGGATTCTCTTATATTTTGATGAGTTCATGAAATAATATTGTCCTAAATGATCCCAAGAAATAATTCTAACTATCATTAGAATTTCACACTTTTTTATTGTGTCCCCTGATTCTGTTTTATAGGTACATATGTTTTCACTCTTTTTCTACTATTTTTCTTCTAAATAAGTATCTCTCATAGGAGAGTGGAGGGAAAGCACCATATCTGTTTACCCTTTCTCTCACCTCAAACACACAGCAGAGTATGTCATTAATTTAGGTGGATTGAATGAATGATCGGCTGGCTGAATATAAAGAAACAATTTCAGTATATTTGTCTGCCTTCAATCAATATTGTAACATAACTACTTTGACTATATAATGCATATTCTAGTCCCAAGTAACTAACCCTAGGAAAGCCTTTTGTAGTTTTTTATATACTGTAACTTAATGAAAGCATTATATTCTTGGTATTTAGCATACTGTTTGGCTCACAGTAAGTATTCAATGTTTCCTGAATTAATAAATATACATTGCCATTCAAGTGTATCCATTTATGTTTAAAGTTCTATATTGAGCTTCTCATCTACCAGTTATATAGTTCTGTAAATTTATGCTTTATTTGCCTCAAAGACCCCCTCTAGTATACTTTATTTGCTAAGAACTCACCCAACAAATATAAACTTATCATGTACCATTCTCAATCTTCGTTTGGGTACTAGAGATACAATGACAAAACTATAAGTTAAGGTTTCTGTCTTAAGAATATTGATAGTCTAGTGGAAGAAGCAAGTAATAAACAAGTAAATAAACAAGATAACTATAAATTGTGAGGGAATTATGAGGGAAATAATTTAGGAGGCAAAATAATATATTTAGATGAGGATGTCAGGGAAGATCTTTCTGAAAAGGTGGCATTTGTACAGAAGATATAAAGGTTAATAATAAGCCAGCACTGGAAAGAAAGGCAGAGAGAGTGTTCCAAGCAGTGAGAGGAGTAAATATATAGTCCTGAGGTAACAAAGAGCTTGGAACATTCAAGGAAACAAAAGAAGATTACTGTGGCTGAAGTGTGATGAAGTAGAGAGACTGTAATGTGCTGACACTGGAGTTAGGAAGGGCCAGGTCAGGACAAGACTGAAAGAAGAATTTGATTCTAAGAGCAAAGGAAAGTCATAGAGAGGGTTAGTCATGGGAGATCACATGATCTAATACTCTATATAAAGATTTCATTGGCCACTAGACATAGAATAAAATGTACAGTGGTATGTGCATTCAGAGATATCACTTTTAGAGATGATAACTGTCTTGATGTAATGGTGTCTGAGTGGAGGTAGGTGTCACAAAATATGGAGAGAAGTTACCACATTTGAGATACATTTTGGAGGTAGAGCCCACAGAAGTTATTAGTGGAACAGACACAGGTGGTACAAGAAAATGAGGAATCAAAGAATGTTCCTGGCTTATTGACTTGAGTATTTTCATGGACACTGAACTAATTTCATAACACAGGAAAGGCTGTGAGATAAAAGCTTAGAAGGTTTGGGGGAGAAAGAATCCATCTTAACCATACTAGGATTAAGGTACTTATGAAACTCTCAGGTAGAGAGATATAAAGAGGAAAGTTGTGGGCTACTAAAAAAGGAGGGTGACACAATGCCCAGAATTTTACTATAAACATATTGGAAATAAGAGAAAGGAAAGCCAGTCTTCAGACATTAATCGTGCATCTCAATTTTAGTAATTCCCTAACTGAGTACTTCACAAGAGCACTTTCAAAACTTTATTACAAAGAATTAAAGAAATATTTTATTCTGCAAATTTATTTTCCTCATCTAATGAAAAAAGAGAAAAACCCATCAGTGAAGTTTCTCTTTTTTCTTAACATGGTGTAATTTAAAAATGACTATCCATCTTCTTCCACTTTCTAATTAACTCTTTTTAAAAATATTTGAATACAATTTATATCTAAAAGAAAATATTTCTCCTCTGTTATGTTACATTTAAATAGATGATAACTATGGCTCATATTCTAAGTTGCACAGCAACACGTGAAAAAAACCTTTGAAAACATGCTATGAATTGAATTCAGTAAATCTATTGGATGTAGCAATTTAATGAAGTAAAAATACAAATTAAATTATTAAAATCTGGATCACAAGTAGTAATTAAAACGGCTGTTGCTATGTAACTCAGAGAATTTCTATAAACAGTCTGCAAAAATGTATTGGTTAAATATACTCATATTTTGCCTTGACCTTTTGTAATCAAATACCTCCTCAATCCATAAAAATGTGTCTCTGAGAGTAATACGAAATAGACCTCATGGATTAGAAAAAGAAAAAAAAATGTAAGACTTAATTGGGTTACTTCATATCTTCAAAGATATATGTGAGGAGTTCCAAAGTCCAAAAATAAAAATTATGAAATATACATAGAAGAACAGTAACAGTTGCTTAGGGGCTTTATCAAGATAAACTAAACATAGTGATAAAAATTCAGTTATTTTCCTTTATTATTTCTTTGAGCAGTGTTGTGTGCTTTATAATAGAGGCGGGTTAACACAGTATTTAGTTTTATTGAAGTCAAAACTTCATTTGACAGTAAATGTACTTTCTTAAACTATCAGCGAACTAAAAGTTGGTCACAAAATGTTGAAGTCTTCAATGCATCCAGGAAAACTGCTTGAAACTATCCATACTCCAGAGGGTTTTGTTTTGCAAATGGAAAAAATGGGCTTTTAAGCATCATTCTCATCAGGCAGACAGTGCAAGGCTGTAGGCAGACACACATTAATTCCTATTGTCTGAGTAAGGACTAAAAGAAAATGAACCTCCTGTAGAAAAAATAAGGTTGAAGGTTAAAAATCTCTTGCACTATTCACAATATTCCCAGTATTTCAAAACTATTATTTAACTACTAGCAGAACTGTTTGAGTACTAACTTAATATTAGTGGGAGACTGCTAAGGCCTCTTAATCACAGGTACCCTAATTCTGGTCATTGAGAGTAAGCCAAGTTGTTGGAGTAAGGGAAGTGTTTAAAGGCAACCTTAAATGGTTGCTTGATGCCCTTAGCCCTACTACAGTGGTTGGTGACCTTAAATATTACCAGTATGTATATATAAGCGTCAAATATTTTTATTATAAAATTTTTGATCTGCCTATCATCAGACTGCCTCCTTTTATCACTGCCTGTTCAGACATCATTTTCCTGTACCTTGAAACACATATGACACCCCCAACCTGACCATTACCTGCCACTCTCAAGTCCTAACAAAAGTGAGCATTATGACCCTGGTCCTCAAACTTGCAGGGCTTCGGTGAGCTCTCAGAGGTGCTATGAGGTATTTAGTATTTTCAAGGGAAGCACAAAAACTCACCATAAACTAATAAAGCCTGAGGTAATTCAGAGTTCCCATATTAGATAGCGCTACATGCTTTTGATAATGTCAATACTTTTGTGCATCTGGGCCTGTGATGGCTAACATAAAAAGCAAACACCACATGGGCATCGAAGTTTGACAGGAAATATGAGTAGCAGTATCCCGTCTAAATTTACATTTTGTGGAATTGAAGATGTGCAGTAGCCCAAAGCTGCACACATCCCATTGGTAACTCGTTATTTAAGAATGAAAAAGAAATAGTGTTCTGTGAAGACATGGCTGCTCTTTTCCTAAATATCTTCCAAGCTTTTAGGAAGCAACTATTTATTGAGTTATTGAGACCTAAGCACTAAGTAAATGGAACTGTTAGGTATTTCTCTTGGCCTAGGGATGCTGGGAAACACTGAGACACTAAGGAACACAGTTTGGACCCTGTGCACGGCACTATGGCAAAAAGAATTGCCGCTGACCTTGTGTGGCTGAGCAGCAACAGCTTCCTGAGGTAGCTGTATGTATACACATACACATTTAGGAAGACTTTAAAAGATATAAACTACCTTTTATCTTTCTTACAGTGTCCATTGGATATAGAAGAGAAAGTTGGCATCAGTGTACTATGCAAATGCAATTCTCTTTGAAAACTCAGTACTGTGAAATTACTTTAAGGCTTTTATTAGTGCAGATATAAGAGGTCTTCAAAATACATAGCATGTTAATAAGACAGTTTACTTAGGCTGACCGTCTTCCATACAAATAAAGTTTCTATATAATGCAGTGGTTTCACATAACTCTGAATGACCTAACATGATTGGCAGTTAAGCCGTTTACTAATAGCTCACACATGTGGTCTCATCTTCCACTCTTAATCTTAGTTTTGCTCCAAGCCTGTTCATCTCCTCCCTACATGTTCTCATTGTATTCCTTCCAAAAACATTCTCCAAGCCTTCTGAAAACTGTCAATACCTATAAAGGAAATTTTATACTCTTTAATATGGTATTTGAGATCTTCCATGATCTGACATAAACCTGTTTTTCCTATCTTACATCCTGCCCCACCCTCCTGTGGTCCCATAATTCAATAAAACAAACCTATGCCTTTTTTGAACAGGTTCTGTACCCCCTTATACATTTTTACAAAAATTGTTTCTTCTACCTAGGATGCCCTTCTTCAAAGTCGTGCTCAAATCCTCTTTTACAAAACCTTTCGACTTTTTGTCCTGTCAGGCTCTAAATCTCGTTTTCATTCACAGTCTGCTTTTTATTACATTTATTTCACTTTGTGACTTTGTCCACATCATTCTTTTGATGTTTTATCTTTGATTTATCCTTTTAAGCAATGCTAGCTTTACTCACAGCTGCTGCCACTCCCAACTTTGAATCATCCGTGGTAAATAACTGTATAGAGTAGATGCTCAACCAATTCTTACTAGATTACATTGCAACAGATTATATTATAACAAAGGTGAAAGTTTATAACAGGCCTGGGTACATTTTTCCAGGGCAACAGTTACTTCTAATTTTTTCCAAATGCCACAGGAGCTATTTATATTATTCAGGTGGTCACCCCCAAATTGCTTTGACAGTCCACCCATGGACTACGATTGATGTTTTGCCCAGCCCTGACTAATAAAGATTTGAGGTGTTAGATTTTCACAAACCATTCTTATTTAATAGACACCCTTAACAGAGCTTATCTAAGTCATCTCAGCTTGTGCTGCTATTATCTTTTTCTTCCCCTGAGATTTGGAAATCCTCAAGCAGGTCTAAATTCTGTCTTTTTACCTTGTGCCACTACGTTGAAAAAATTTGAATAAATTATTTAGTCAGAGAGGTGGTTCTGGGTTTGAATATGTAGTTTTGCCAAATATACAAATTGCTGGGTGTCTTAAAATATATATTTTGGGGGATGACCTGTTACATGCAGAATCCAAACTTGTGAACCAATGTAAGCTATTATTGTTTAATAATTAAACATGTATCTCTCAATCCATGGAACATGAGTCTCCAGGGAGATACTCATAAAAAACTTCATAAATAGAAATTATTCCACTTTTAAATAACTTTGCACATATTCACTATTACCTATCTTTTTTAAAGAATCGGGATTTATATGAACATATAAAAGAAATCTTTGAGAAGTCCTGTAATGTAACTCATTCACTCTAACTCCTAATTTCCTCAAGCAAATTGGGCCATCCAAGTGCCTTTGTTTTCCTAGATTCACCTATTGATGTGTGGTGTCAGGCAACACTGAATTTCAGAAGAATTTACCTGTGACCCTTCTTTTTTTTCAACTCTACATTACATCGTCTATGCATTGCATATGTGCTCACCACCCAGAATCAGCTCTCCCTCCACCACCATATATTTGATGCCCCCTCCCAACTCTTCCCCCACCCCCATACGTTCACCCACTTTCCCCTTTACCATGAGGTAACCACCAAACTATTGACTGTGACCCTTCTTAATCACGGTGCTGCCAATTTCAAGTAGTGAAGGATCATCGGCTGAAAGACACACTCAGAATGAAACTTCTATAATAAAATATGGAGTGTGTGTGTGTGTGTGTGTGTGTGTTTCTTTTCCTCAAGAATGGCTCACAGTCACCTGCATTCAGTGACAAAAGCATTATGAGACTGGAAAAATTTCTGGACCACACCGAGGAGGGTGAGCTATTCTTCTGTTCTTACATGTCTCAGCTTTACAATCCACTTCTGTCAGTTCTGCATTAGGTTCCTTTAGGCAACACAGGCTGTTACGAGCCTTGATTACCCTCCTTGGACTGGGTTGTCTAGCTCATAATCCTCAGCAGTAGAATGAATCTAGTCCCCAAGGTAAAAGCTGCTGCCCCTGGGAATATTGCCTTCCTATCCCTGGGTATATTGCCATTTGAAGGTCAATGCTAATGTGTAATCAAATGACCCATCTGTGTCCTCTCTGAGAAGTGAATTAGTGTAGGACTCATTACTAACCCCCCACTTAGAACACATTACTTCTGACCATAGTGAATGAAGCAGCTGTGTGTTTGAATGTGTGTATGTACATCTGTGTGTGTATTTCTACCACAATAGAATGTCCCCTGGCTGTGAAGATTGAGCTGTGTAAACCAACCATGCCTTATGCTCTATGCCAGAAAAAAGAAATGAGAAAGAGAGTACCTCAACTGAATTTATAACAGATTTCTTGCAATCATAAAAGTCATAAGCTCAGCTCTAGAGGAAAAGTAGGTTACAGCTCATCTAAATGTCCTTGTCTAATGTTCCTTGACCCTAGATAACATTTCAAGCCTAAGTAAAGTTCTGACAGTGAGACATTTTGGCCTGTTTAGTAATTTCATCAGGGTCATTGATTTAAATGTATTTGTTAACTTATCTGACAAATACCTCAGTCATTTTTGGATCACATGCCTCTAATGCGCTGTTGTCTCCTTTAAGGCTCTTTGTCTTAAAAGGCACAAGGAGAATGAAATTTTTGGTAAATCTATAATTGTATTTTCTATTAAGTAGATGGGAAAAAATCAGCCTAACCGATACTTCACTGCCATTATAGAGCAAAAGAGACTGCTTACAAGTTTCTGGATGTATCATACTCTGTGTCTCCGCATATACTGCTACAGTTCTTCTGACTATAATGGTCTTCTTCCCTTCACATATCCCAGAAGAGCATTTTTACCATCTCTGCATCTTCCAAGCAGTATCCCAAAAGATTTGAGCACCCTTCCTTAGCCTCCACTGTACTTAGTACACACTCCTTTTACCTCACTCACAGAACGATAACTCAATTTATTTCCTGCATTTCTATCTCCCCTCCTAAACATTTATTTGTAATCTATGTATTTTATATTTATTTTTAGTACCTATAGCATTGCCTGGCTTATTAAATATTCACAAATGCTGTCAAATTTAACCTAACAAATATCCAAATAATTGATACTATATGTTTATGAATGCTTTCTTTCTCTGCCAATTGATTCAACGCTGCTGTCTCTTAAAATGCCAACTTGTAAAAATTTAACATTTCTAGAAAGTTTTTAGTATCATTTGCAGGATGTTACATCTCATTATTGGGTATTGATGGAGTTTTCAAAGTAAAAGGAAATATTGTATAGTTTTAAATAATGCATAATCACATTTTTTACCAGTTGAAATAAAAATATACATATTTTTGAATATGTGTGAGAAACTACATCAGAAATGTCATACTATCTACACATGAATAAACTTAAGCTGTGAGTTTTTAAATTTAGAATTTAGAGTTTGGATACTATTATTAAATGTTGTGACTTGTAGTTAGATAGACATAGAACAATATTAAATAATACCAAAAATTAAGTTTGCAAATGTAATACCTTTGTGTTAACTCAGACTTATCAGAAATATGGCATTATTTAATTTTTATTTGTGGTTGTATGTGTGGCTATATATAAGGACCTCTTGAATAAGTAAGCAACTGTGTTGCTTTATATATTGTACATACCTATTGCAACCATTCCCAAATCAAACTATACCTGTAATAAACCATGAAAAATGATGGCCAATAATGAAAATTTCCCATCTGGAAAAGACTCCGGTCCAGATGGATTTGCTAATGAATTTTATAAGATGTTTAACCAACCCTTGAAGAATGTCCCAGATATGTTTGATTACTTTAAATTACCAACATTTTTTTAACTACCATTGTGGATTTTCAAACTAATTTTATAAATTGCCAAGAAATGCTAAAATCCAGAAATCTGTTTTGTTTTGTTTTTTTTAACTTATATCTTTCCCCAAAATTCTAAAGACTCATTTTTTTTTTCTTCTAAGCTTGAGCACAGTGATAAAACATTTTCTCACTGAGAAGATACCTTTAGGTCAAAAAGGTGGGAAAAATATCTTAGCCCAAATTCACAAAATTAATTTGCATTAACTGTTTTTAAGTATCCATAAGACTTTTCAACATTTATTTTGCTTGAATATTTGCCAATAAAGGTGGTTCTGGGTTTTCCAAAAATTGTCACAGGATTAGGTGTTGTATATGAATATTAAACAAATAAGTGATAAGTAATTATCTAGTAACCAAATACTATGATTCAAGGGCAACCAAATAAGATATCATGTCCTAATTTATTTATACAACCAGTTTTTGTTCATGCCTGAAATCTTGCAATTAGGTATTTATTCCTTTCAATAAGACTTTAGCATCTTTAGAATTTTACTGTTATTATCATGGCTATTAAATTGCGTGGCATGCTAATTTTAGAAATGCAGCTGACAGTATTCTTAAAAAGGGTAAGAAATTCATTACACTGCTTGCTCAAATTTTAAGATGTCATGAAAAATAAAATAACCCTAGAATTATAGTGTAAAAAGAATATATTATCTGAAAGTTCCTTTTAAAAATTTACTTAATTGGGGAAGCCGGGATGGCTCAGCAGGTTGAGTGCACGCTTTGTAGTCCCAAGGACTGAGGATTGAATCCTGGCCCCTGGCCAGTGCAGACCCACATGCTGAACTGGGGTGTGTTTCCCATGCGGGAGACCCCCAGTTCAGTTCTTGCCTCCTGGTTCAGCCCCTGGCTCAACGGGACGTGTCTCCCATGCAGGCGGCCCCTGGCCCAGTTCCTACTTCACACAGCCCCCCAACCACCTGTGTGGAATGAAAGCCTGTCGAAAGCTACGACATACAACTATCGAGACTGCTCTGGGCCCTCCTCCTTCTCTCTGTCTCTCTCAAGAACAATAAAATAAATCTTTAACAAATTTTACTTAATTAAAATTTAGTACCCAATAGGATATTGTACCAAATCATGGATATGTATGTGATAATGTAAGACGATGGATTTAAGATGTCAGGGACATGGATGATCAGGAAGCCACCAGGGACAGAGAGGTGGGACTTCAGCAGACAGAGGGCAGCAGGAGGTAAGTGGTTGTCCTGCTAAAGGCTGTTGGTAGAAAAACTATTAAGAGTCTTGAGTGGTCCCAGCTGTTTTTAGTGTCAATCATATCTGGCTTCTCTGAATTTCCATTTCCTTATTTATAACATAAAGATAATATTTAAGTTAAAGTGTTATTGTAAGGATTAAACATTTTTCTAGGACATGGGATATATACCTACTATTATCATTTTCTCTCTCTTAGACCCCCCCCCCCCAAACACACACACATACACACACGCACACACAATTTTGATTAGCGTAGAGAAGGGTTTTTACAAAGCATTCTGCCAGGTCAGATGTCCTTTGTTACAACTCAACTTTCTTCGTTATTTGTGTGCCACAAAATTAATTCTAGTTTGTACTTAACACCATAGCAGAAAAATATACATGCACTCATTTATAAAGCCAAGGAAATATATCACACCAGATGGTTGTCTAAGAAGTTAATGTTTAATGCAAAAGTTTACCTTTTGACCATATTTTTTGGGTCATTATCATAAGGACAGCTGGCAGTTCTATTCTCAAATAATAGGCCTGTATTATGATCATTTTGTATGTGTATATGACTAAAACTATACATATATATGTATAGCTAGCAGCAGCAATTTATTCCGAATGCATTTTATTGATATAACGTTAGAAGAGAAAGCCAGTTATACATCCTCTTTTTCCCTTTATTAATAATGTAAAAAGTACACAAAAACAATTTAAAAGGCATAATATGCTCATAAACTTAATTTATATATTCTCTTTGTTGGTTTCTTTTTGTAAATCTCTGTACTTCTATTAAAGACAACATTATAAACAGTTGGATTTCACTAAATGGTAAATGGGAAGGTCATTAAAGTATTTTATTCTTCTTACAAAAAGAAGATATTTAAAAATCCAATTATTACCATTTTATACAGTAGTGAAACTTCCTCTCATCTCTCATTTGCTCTCTGCCTACCACTATCTAACTCTGAAGTAATCATAATTAGCAGCACATTATACTACTCTCCAGATTGTTTTTTTTATGTAGTTTAATATATGTTAATATGTTACTTTTGTCTTTTCAAAATCTGGCCATGTACACATTCAGTAGAAGCATTAAATTTACATCACTTTTTTTTTCTTGCCATTCCATTTTAAAATAACACACAGAATATATAGATTTGCCTTATTCTTTTGTAACAGTTACATATTTTTTCATTATGTAGATGCTCAGGGTCTTAGTTGACTGGTTCTCTCTCTTTTTTTTTTTTTTTTTTAAAGATTTATTTTATTGATTTTTAACAGAGAGAAACAGAGACAGAGAGAGACAGAGAAAAGGCGGAGGGCCCAGAGCAGTCTCCATAGTTGACATTAGTTTTTCCATATAGTTCCACTCCACAGGTGGGCACAGGGCTGCGCAGGGCAGGAACTGGGCCGGGAGCCTCCCACATAGGCCCCGGCAAGAACTGAACTGAGGGGAAGCCGGGATGGCACGGTGGGTTGGGCGCTCACTTTGCAGCGCTGGGGACTCAGGATTGAGTCCCGGCCCCGGCCCGTGCGGAACCATATACTGAACTGGGGACAGTTCAGTTCTCTCTCTGTCTCTGTATCTCTCTCTCTCTCTGTCAAAAAACAATAAAAAAAAACCACAAAAAAAACCAAACAAACAAAAGAACTGAACTGGGGGCACATCCCAGTTCTGCATGTGGGTCCGCACAGGCCAGGGCCGGGATTTAATCCTCGGTCCCCAGGGCTTCAAAGCAAGTACTTAACCCACTGAGCCATCCCAGCTTTCCCAACTGGTTCTATATTGTTAGACTGTAGGGGTTTATCTGATATGCTACCATTACAAACAATGCTTTAGCAGAACAGATGTTTTAGGAATGGTAACTACTATAGGGGACTGTGTGAGTAGCCATAGTATGCCCTCACTTGGAATCTGAGGTTAATTGCACATGGGAACTACCCTCTTGAGACTAATGGGTATCAATTATTTCAGCAGAAATGAACCTGGTCCTTAGGGATGGAATCCAAGTTGTGAGACCCTGTATCAAGAGTGTAAGTACACTTTCTGACACTATATTCAGAAATATAGTCAGAAATTATATATATATTATAATTTATATGTATATATATAATTTATATAATACACACACACACACACACACATATCCATATAATACATATATATGAACAAAGGCTGTCCAGAAAGTATCCAGCCATGTAAAATGAAAAATAGATGTGTTTATGGCTGGATATTTTTCTGGCTAGCCCTTGTATATACATACAGGGTCTGCTAGAAGTAACACCCTCCCCCTTTTTAATGAAAGGTTTATTTTATTGGTTTGGCAGAGAGAGAGAGAGAGAGAGACAGACAGACAGACAGATAGAGCTAGAGAGAAGGGAGAGGGCCCAGAGCAGTCTCCATAGTTGTACATCATTAGTTTTCAACATGGTTTCATTCCATACAGGTGGGCACAGGGTTGGACAGGGCAGCAACCAGACTGGGGACCTCCCGCATGGGAAACACACTCCAGTTCAGCATATGGGTCCACACAGGCCAGGGCCAGGACTTGATTCTCAGACCCCAGGGCTGAAAGGTGAGCGCTGAACCTGCTGAGGCATCCCGGCATCTCATTGCCCCTTTTTATAAGCTGGCAATGCTCCTCTAAGAGGGCTGTCTGTAAAAAATCCAGCCATTGTCAATATAACTAGTGCAGTTACTTTTGTTAAGAAATTAATATTCAGAATATATAGTAAACTCCTAAAACTCAATAACAAAATAATGAGCAAAGAACTTCAATGGACATTTTTTCAAAACAGATATATAAATGTCCAATAAGCTCAAGAAAAGATGCTCAAACATCACTGATCATTAGAAACATGTAATTCATAACGACGACACACCATCTCACACCCATTAGGATGGCTACTATAAAAACAAAAGGGAAACAAGAAGTGTTGGCAAGGACGTAGAGAAATTGCAACTCTTGTTCTCTGTTGGTGGAAATGTAAAATGGTACATCTGGTGTGGAACAAGGTATAAAGGTGCCTTAAAAAGATTAAAAACAGAATTCCCATATGATTCAGCAATTAATATTCTGGGTATATACACCTCCAAAATTAAAAGAAACATCTCAAAGAAATATTTGCTCATCTATTTTCACAGCAGCTTTATTCATAAAGTGTGAAGCAACCTATATGTCCACTGATGGGTGAACGGATAAATAAAATATGATGTTTACATACAATGGAATATTATTCAGCCTTAATAAGGAAGGAGATTCTGCAATGTGCTACAACATGGATGAACCTTTAAGATATTATGCTAACTGAAATAAACCAGTCACAAAAGGCAAATACTGAATCATTGCACCTAGGTGAGGTATTAGAGGAGTCAAAATAACAGAGACAGAAAATAGAATGGTGGTTGCCAGGGGACAGGATAAGGCGGTATGGGAAATTATTGTTTAATAAATACAGAATTTAAGTTTTATAAGATGAGAAGAGTTATGGCAGTACAGGTTTGTGATTTTTGTACAACATGACAAATGTACTTAATACCACTAAAGTTCACACTTAAAAATTACTAAATGGTAATAATCATATATCTTTTACCATAATAAAAATAATTAAAAAAAATGGGCTTAAGACCTAAACAGATACCTCATCAAAGACAATATACAAATGGCAAATAAGCCTATGAAAACATGCTGCACAATGGTCAGATACAACTCCATACCTATTTTAATGTCCAAAGTCCAGAATATTGACACCACCAATTGCTGGTGTAAATGTGTAGCAGCAGGAAATCTCATTATTTGTTAGTAGAATAGCAAAATGGGATAGCCACTGGGAAAAACAATTTGGCTATTGCCTACAAAACTACACATACTATTACCATATGATTATTCAGTAATTGCATTCCTTGGTATTTACCCAACGGGGCTGTAAACTTATGTCAACACAAAAACCTGCACATGGATATTTATAGCAGCTTTGTTCATAATAGTCAAAACCTGGAAGCATCCAAGATGTCCTTCAGTAGGTGAATGAATAAATTGAAGCACACCTAGACCATGGAGTAGTATTTAACTCCAAAAAGAAATGAGGTATAAGGCTGTGAAAAGACATGGAGGCATCTAAACTCATATTACTAGGTGGAAAGAACCTAGTCTCAAAGGCTACATAGTATATGATTCCAACAATATGACGTTCTGTGAGAGAAAGCTATGATGACAATAGAATATATCTTTGGTTGGGAAGGGTTAGGGAAAAGGAGGAATGAATAGGTAGAGCATAATAATGAATATTTTTAACATTCATTAAAAATGAATATTTTAAGACAGTGAAAATACTCTGTCTGATTGCATAATGGTGTGTACATGCCATTAGACATTTGTCCAAATCCAAAGAATGCACAACTTTTAGAGCGACTTATGATATAAACTGTGACCTTTGGATAACAGTGATGTGTCAGTGCAGGTTGACCTATGGTAACACATGCACCACTCTGATGTGCTCAATTTCCCTATGCAACTAAAATTGCTCTAACACAAGAAGTTCAATAAAAAAATTTATAGTAAAATGAAATGATACTTCAAAAGTCAGAAATTATTTTATTGAAGACTTAGATATTTGGAAACTTAAAATTATTTCTATTTTTCTGTGACTGTTTGAACTTGTGTAAATTCAGTTCTTATATCTGATTCTGACTGTATAACTGACCCCCTGGTTCATTCTCCTGAATACATGGTATTGAATGCATGACGTTATAACTTTCCCTCGAAACGTAATTAATTCTAGCATTTTAGTTAAACTAACTTACCACTTAGCAGTTTAAAGAGAAAATAAACTTGACCCATTGACTGTTTAGTTTCCTTTAGAAACAGCTGAAGAGTTAATGTTAATGCTGAATTTTGTAGCCTTGATATGGTCAATAATTATGGTTAAAGCCAAAATAAACTGTCCAAGAATTGAGTAGCATACACAGTCAAGTAAGGCAGTTCCAAATTTTCTGTTAGTAACACATGCTAATTATTCATAATTTCAGTAGAGGTAAGTAAGTATATTCTGCAACATTTTTGACTACACAATTCTACTCCAAAATTGGATACAAAGCAATATACTTCCATGGGGTACAATATCTACTCTCATCTGACTCTTATCTTGAGGTTAGAATTAATGGAGTGAAGGTATCTCAATCTTTCTCTAAATTTGGTGTGACATCCAACAAAACTTGTGTTATGGAAGAATACATAGGAAAGCTGTTCGTTCTATGCTTCATTTCCTCTTTATAATTGGACCCCTGGGCAGTGAAATAAGATAGGATAGCTTGATCTATGCTTTCAATGTGGAGATGAAGTACAAAGCATCACTTTCTGCTAAGGTTATGCTACTTTTACTTCAAGACCCTGATAATTCAGTTGTACAATTCATCTTCTATAGTGAGCAATGTGGTAGATAATCCACATTCAGAATTAATTACCATAAATCAGAAGTATATTCATTGTATTACTGTGTGATCCTTCATTTCCCAAGAGGAAATGTCCCATCTACAAATGAACCCTTTACAGGTTCAATTATGTCTTCTCATTTCTTTTCTCTCTTGGGCTTGGCATAAGGTCCGTAATTTAGTTTTCTATTTTATTTTATACAGAACGTATCTAACTGCTAAGAAGTAAGCCCAGTTATCACTACTGATAGAACACATAGGGAAATGGTAGTGTTCTTTTAAACTATATGCTTAGTTGTGTCTGCAGCTGCCTGTTCCTTGTGACCATTTGGCTCAATGAAGTGGACATCATTTAAAATTTGTTATGGAACAAAGGAAAAAGTTTGACTGAGGCTGGGAAAAAATTAAAAAATAGTTTCTCTTTACCATAAAATGAGTTTTGACTCTGCCTATACATACATCTCGGTAATTGAACTGCATTAATCACAGTCAATACACTAGAAGTATATTGAGTCTGTGTGATAAATAGCCCTCACAGAACCATTCTGAGTACATTATGATTCCTTGTTCAATATACTTACATAGAGGAAAACTGATAAGCAAGCAATAATTATAACTTCCTTCACTATATTCAATATTTCTTAAGTTTTGTGACTTTTTATAAACTCCTAGGCTTTAGAACAACTATGGCAAACTCTTACTGGTATGCCATACCAGATTCCTTGGCATTTAAAAATGAATGTAATATGTCTAACAGTAATTGACCTAAATGTTGTTGGTATTCTTACTTTGTCAAGTAATGCCCAGAATTAGTCAGCAGAACATAATATTCAATATAACCTTTCTTTTGGAGATACCATTTTAACTTTCAGGTCTGCTGTATGTCTGTTCCCTATAACTGGGACTGCACTTGTCCTATACATTAAGCTTAGCCACAGCACCATAGTTGAGGTGGTACAGTATAATGGTTTTAGTCCACCTAGAATCTTCATTTGGAGGCACCTTAAAACTTTTTGATATTAACATGATACTAGAATCATAAATAGGCTCCTGCCATGGTTACAAGTTTTATTTTTATCTTTCCCTTCTTAAGGCCCTGGTTGTTTTGTAGTCAGATGCCTCCAGAACTATAATAATTAGCCTGAGAGGATAATTTAAACAATGTTAACATTAACTACCCCTGTTCCCACTAGTGAAGAAATGCCTGCAGATAACTTTTTGAACATAAAAATCTTGAAGTGATACTTTTAGTCATTCTTCATGAATATATACATATTTTTAGAATTTTATTTGAAGGTAACATTGAAAATGCAGAGAAAAGTACACTGGTATAAAGGAAAGGTATAGATTTTAAGTGTTAGGATCTTGGCTCCATTACTAACTAGTAACGTAATCATTTACTTGTAACCTCTCTGAGCCTTTATTTTATTTTATTTTTTCTTGTTTAAACAATTTAAGATTTATTTTATTGTTTGAATGAAAGAGAGAGAGAGAGAGAGAGAGAGAGAGAGAGAGAGAGAGAGAGAAGAAAGAAGGGGAACAGTCCAGAGCAGTCTCCATAGTTGTACATCATTAGTTGTGACATGGTCTCATTCCACACAGGTGGATGTGGGGCTTCATGGGGTGGGGACCAAACTGGGGGCCTCCTGCAAGGAAGGAGAGAACTTTTGCTGCCAAGCCATCCTGGCAATTATGAGTTGCGCTGCAGTTCAGCATATATGGGTTTGCATGGGCCCGTCCTGGGCCGGGAATCAAACCAGGACCTCGAGATTGTAAGACAAGCTCTCAACTTCTGAGCTAACCCAGCATTCCTTGATTATATTTATTACTAATGTGGATAACAATGTTTTTAACAAAGAACTTTTGGAGAACATGACAAGAATAGTATGTTTTGCAGAAGCTCAATAACTATCAGGTCTTTATCTGCTCTTTGTTACAACAAAAATTTGACAACATCAAGATACCAGAACAATATCTGTCAAATTTGCTATCATACTTAGGCAGATGAGAAAATAAATTTTCAGAGAGCCATGAAAATAATATTCCATTTCCATTTCTCAGTACTTAAAGTTTAATCTAAAATCTTGCTTATTGCTATAAATAGTTGTTAATTTGTTTACTGAATAATATTTATCATTGTTTAATTGTACTCTACCAATGGAAACCTTTTGACTTGTTCATGTTTTCTCTTTTTTTCTATATGTTCTGAAAATAGTATCTGTCTTGTCTCCTCTTTAATATTAATGGAATACCTGTTTCACTTTTACTCACAGTGAACCTGCCTCATATATTGCTCCATCAACTTTTTCTGTTTCCTATAATGCTAATTTCTTTTTCTCCTCCAACTTCTCTTTAGTTTACAAAGAATGATCAAGACTCATCTATCCTAAAAATATTTTTTCTCGTATTACCACCCAATCTTTCTTCTCTTCATCACCAACTAATTGGGAGAATACTCACGTGATGGCCCTACCTCCCTGCTAGCTCCAGGCATTCCCGCTCTGCTACTGCATCTACCCTTGTAAGTCACTAGTAACTGTGCAAGTGCTAAATGCATTGGTCACTGTGACTCAGACCTCACCCTATCTATCTCTGGATCACCTGGCTGTTGACTGTTCTTTAGCTCTTTCTGTCCTGGTCTTCTAAGATAGCCTACTTTGATAATTCTCCTTCAAACTGGTACTTCCCTTTCTGTCTTGATCATAGGCTTCCCCTTTTATGAAGGACTATTAAATGTTATTGTTTCTTATGATACTAAGTTAAGTTTAATCCTCCTTTTTTTCTTTACATCTCAGTAAATGAAATGAGTGACTTCATCTGTTTGATTGGCCTCAACTACTTTTGCACATAGATAGCTATAAAAGTACTATATATCTATAAATTAACCTTTCTTCTCTGCTCACAATATCTTCTCGGTCCACAGTACGTTTTCAATATCCAGGTCTACCACAGCATTTCACATTTAACATGCTCAAAATTGAACTCATTTTGTAGACTCATTTCCATTTCCATTCCCCACCCAAGACATTCCTTCCTACGTAAATCTCTATCCTAAATAATGTTGTCACTGTACACATGTTCTCCATGGTAAATTCCTTTGAGACAGTCTAGACATTCTCTATGCTCTTTATTCCCACTCCACATTTAGTTAATCCCATTAGCATACCAATCTATATCAGATATACATTATCTCCTGAATTCTGTTTCCTTACCATCTCCACTGCTAATAACTTATATCATTATTGCAACTATTACAATAAACTCCAATAGGGTTTTCTTTTATTCTGGTTCTCCTTCCTACTGCTATGAGAATTATTAAAATAAATAAGCAGATCTTATTAGGTTCTTGCCCTACCTAAATAACTTCTACTTTCTCTTGTGTAGGTAAGCATATAATGTGATTTGCTCATGACAGTCTGTGATAAGCCTGTTTGCTCAACTATTGCACTTGATTTTGTCATCAGATGAGTCCTATTTGTGCTATAAATTATACCACTAATAATAGAATAAAGAAAATTACCCTTATCATCATCCACATGGCTCTTTGTTCTGTTTTTGCCACCACTCACTATACGAGTGCATCCCAAATCCCACTTCTCCTGGAATGATCACAGAACTCATAATGCCCATTCACAATTCTGAATCTTTGCACATAGTATTTCTTTTAATAAAAATTTATTATTCTAGTGATTTTTTTTCATTTGAAAATTTCTTATTTATTCTCAATATCATTCAAATGAAACATGCTCTGTTGAGCCTTTCCTGACTTTCCCAGGCTAACTGAGTTCACATTTTGGGGATCCACTAAAAATAAGCTCATTCTCTTATTTAATTTTAATCACATTTTTTTTTAATTATCATTTTGCACATTTACACCTTCTATTGAACTGTGAAAAACTCAAGGGCAGGGACTCTGTCTTGTTTATCTTCAATCTATCTGTGTCTAACACAGTGCCAGGGAATTCAATGGGTAAACAAAGAGGCTGATCACAGTCTTGACAGCTATTAAATTTTTTCTAATATTTTAAAAGCTCTTTAGTATAGAAACTTTGGCAGAAATGTTTACATACCATTCCCATTTAAAAATGATCAGTCACCATGTGTCTGTTTTAATACCACCCTTCCCTCCACACAAATTATAACTAAAATTGCAATCAGTGCTATAAAATTTAGTCTTAACGTCATTTGCAGCTTGCCAGAATGTAGGCTACTTTACAATTTTTCCACCCAGCCAACCTTTATGGGGACCAGTTATACTGGACATATAGAAAAAAATTATTCAGTGCATTATTGTTTGTGGCAGAATTGCTTAAAACGCAAGGCTTTGAAAAATTTCTAAGTTGTTTTGTAAGTCTAAAATCATGGATAAAACGGTGGCTAAACATAAGTTATATTAATAAAATGGGTTATAAAAGGACCTATTATGGTATGAATTTATATCTAAAAGGATTTTTATTTGCAGTAATTTTGAGAGTATCAATAAAATAACATGTAGCGTTGAAGGTACACTAGAATATATTTGTATACATTCATTTTTCTTTTTTTTTTTTTGTTGTGTTTTTTTTTAAGGATTTATTTATTTTTTTTGACAGACAGAGAGAGAGATACAGTCAGAGACAGAGAGAAGGGGGAGGGCCCAGAACAGTCTCCATAGTTGCACATCATTGGTTTTTCCACATAGTTTCATTCCACAGGTGGGCGGGGCTGCACAGGGCAGGGACTGGGTCGGGGTCTCGCCCCGGTGGGAACTGAACTGGGGGCACTCCCCAGTTCAGCATATGGGTCCGCACAGGCCGGGGCCGGGATTCGATCCTCGGTCCCCGGGGGCTGCAAAGTGAGCGCCTAACCCACTGAGCCATCCTGGCTTCCCCTACATTCATTTTTCACATCAAGGTGTGCTAAAATAATTATTTCATATTCCAACAGAAAACTAGAGTTTAGAAAATAGCCTTGATATGTCTATGTAGGAAGAACGTATTAAAGCACCCAAGAAAATAAATCCATTTGTTTGTTCTCAGTTGCTTTGAAAGAATAGTTTTATCTTCTTTCCTTTTCAATTTTAATTTTCCTATCTTCGTTCCAAACTCTGAAGCCCGGTGCTGGGAGGCATAATGAGGCTGCCTAGTAGAAAACTACACTGGTTAAATACAGCACAAGATTTTCCATTAAGATTTTCTAGCTAATTCTCAGCAATTCTTGGCTTTGTCTAGGCAAACATAAGATATAAAGAGTTAGGTCAAATTATTTTGTTCCTTTTCAGCCTAATGTTCTGTCTTACAAAAAGAACGTTATATAAAATTATACTATTTTATTCATTATGTCTTAAAGGATTGTACATTTTATACAAAATTTAAATTTTTGGAGTAATTTCTGAACATATGCAAACTTTTTTACATTCTGATGTAAATTCTTCCTCTGGCTTCTTCCACTGGTTTTCTATCTAAAGGGTAATTAAAAATCAAAGTCTACATACTGTAATTATCTTTTTGAAATGCATGAAAATGTTCTTTCTTTGGCAAAATTGTACATTTATATACTTTTATAAGATTCCCTACAGTTTTTATTGTTTTAGACTTCCATCTGGAAAAATTCTATCTTGAAAGAGATTATGTGTGTATGCGTATAATCTATATACATATGCAATTATAACATGCTATGTTATTTACATATAAAATAACTCCCTCCTATCTGCTTTCTAGAACTCCAGTCACAATATCTCCATTCTTATCCTGTCTTAAACGTGTTGATATAAACTGTCTCAGGACACCATTATAAGGAATATTTTATAACTATGTACAAACCTGAATGTTTACATATGCATGAACTAGAATGTGGTCTTTACTATGGTTCATTTGCATACATCAGATAAAACTTGAAAAACTATTTATAAGCAATGAAATTATCAAGCAGTATGATGGCTACGTTGGCAATGTTAATCATAATTGAATTAAGGGGCCTTTAGTTAATCAATGAAATTACGTATTGTCTGACAAGGTGCTTGAATTTCATAGGTAACTGACATGGTGGTTCTGTATTTCCTGGTAACGTCTGGCAAGTAAAGTTCACTAAAAACTGCTTTGAGCTGGCAAATAGTTACCCTCTAGAACACAAATACATGTTGAATTTTAATTTCCAAATGATACAGATGTCCTATTATTGATTTGTCTAACACCTTCCTTTATAAGTGTATAAAATTGTCATGCAAACCGATACCTGGATACATATGCATTGCAAATATAACTTGATTGATGACACAAGTTAAACAGTTAAGAACTTATTTATATGTTTCAAGGAGTAAAACTATTAGGACTTTAATAACCATTTATAAATAATTAATCTGTATTAGCCATTTATTAACCACTTGCATTTTATAATTATGCTTAACTATTACAAGTATTAATTTTTACATTAGGGAGTCAAACTATGTGAATGATTTTGTATTACAACTCCTTGAATCAAAACACTAGGATTAGCATGAAGAATAAAAGTTAACATTTGGAAATAATTTCTAAATATGGGTGATTAGTTCTAACTTATTTTCCCAGTGATAAACATTATAACATCATTCACTGACAGTCAGGAAGTATTTATTTTGTGTGCCAAGCACTACTCTTACAGTTACAAAGTATAGTCTTTGCCATCAGTAGTTTATATCATAACATTCTAAAGTAAGAGTTGCTCAAATAAATAATCTAGTGTTTGCACTGAATTTTTTGGTGTAGAAAATAAAAAACCAAGAGGTTCTTACTTACCTAAGATCACACAAATAGTAGCAAAGATGACTCATAATACTCAAGCTACAAAATATTAATATAATAGTTCTTGATATTTGGTTGGTACCAATTTTTCAAAAAATTTAACAGATAACATGAAAAGTGTATGTATATACTGTCAATAATTTTCTGAGGCATACATATTAACTTCTGAATATATTTACTATCATGTATTATAAACTATTTCATTTTAAATTTATTTACTTATCCTAATCTGTCCTATATGATTGCTTTCTACATTATGTTTTCTTTTCTGTTTTCTAGTCTATCCCTACTCTGTTTCCACTGACAACTCATGAAGCTCTGCTTTACCTTTGAGATGAGGGGCCTATTACTAGGCCAGAACAGTTTCAGAGAACATAATGATATGGAAAGATATTTTTTAAATTCTGCTACTTAGAAGTAATGCTCATATATTTTCCTTTATTTTCTACATCTTTCATCTCACACTGAACATCATATTCACTTGAAATTCCTCCAAGTTAATTGAGGCATAACTTGTTCTTTATCTCTATGTTGAAAGAGAAGATTTCAAGGTCAAGAAATTAAAACTATTTGTCTGCCACTTTACCAAAAACATAGGAAGCTTTAGAATTTACTACTTGGTGACTGAGAAGAACTAACTTATAACAGGTTTTCTTTCTTTTAACTTACTAAGAAGTCATTTTAAAAAATACTTTTAATTTTAGAATAGTTTTAGATTGACAAAAAAACTACATAGTACAAAGAATTCCCATATATCCTAAGTCCATTTCCCCCTCTTATCATCTTACATTAATGTGATATACTTGTCATTAAAAATGAACCAACGTTGATATATTATTATTAAATAAAGTCCATAAAACTGTCCTTTTTATGTTCTAGGATTTCATCCAAGATACCACATTGCATTTAGTAGTCATATATTCTTAGGCAACTCTTGGCTGCAAGCTTCTCATACTAACCTTATTTTGGAAGGCCCTGATAGTTTTGACGAGCATTGATCAAGTATAATGTAGGCTGCCTCTTTATTGGAATTTGTTAAATTTCTCCACTATAAGTTATTCTTTTATTCCCTCTTTGTATAATGTGCATGTTGGAAATAAGTCACTACAAATAGCCTGCACTGAAGAAGTGGGAGTTAGGTTTCACTTTCTTGAAAGCAGAGAATCTATGTAGATTATTTAGATTCTTTTTTACATGAAAGACTTATCTAGTCTTTTCCATTTATTCAATTATCTATTCATATTAGCAACAATTCATGGACATTTATTTTATACGTCCGGTTATAAGTTAATGCTGTTATTTATTTTGTTGAGTATATGTTCCAGCTTTGGCTATTGGGTGCTCTTTTAACTGTATCCTTTGTTCCACTGACATACCCTCATCAGTGTGGGATTTTGATAGCTTCTTCACTTTCTTGCAAGACAAAATGCCCCAAGTTCATCTTGTATATTTTCTGCCCCAGTCCAAGAATCACTCATTTCTCCAAGGAGATCTTTGCATTAAAAAATAGTCTTGGAAACCAGATCTGGGAGCTAGGTGTGCTCGTTGTTAAAGAGAATTATTGTTTCTAGGACCTCTCTCTCAGCAGATAAAAACAGGAAATATATATGTATGTACTAAACTGTGAATATATACACACCTGTTAATATTTCTATATGTAACTGTCTGTAATCATATTAAGGTAAACAAGAGTTCATAATTGAAAAAGTAATTTTTTTTTTTTTATGTGGGCCCCTATGCTTTATTTCCTAAGTTTACTCTTACAATTTATGGTAAACTAAGGCAGTCAGAAATCTGAACACTCTTTTTTTTAATTTTTCAGGTTCACCAATTTTTTTTTTTTTGAACTGAACTGGGGGCCTCACCACATTAGGGAAGCACACCCCAGTTTAGCATGCGGGTCTACCTGTGCCAGAGACGGGATTCGATCCTTGGTCCTCAGGGCTTCAAAGTGAGTGCTTAACCCGCTGAGCCATCCCGGCTTTCCCCAAAATTTTAAAATTAATTATTAGTCAATAAAGAAAAACTAATGTCTAATTAGTATATACTTGTATAGTTAACCTTAAAAAAGTAAATAACGCATTATCCCGAAATTGACCTCTTTATTATCTTGATCAAAAACAGTAATTAAGAAATTTAATTTTCTAAATATGAGCATTGTGGTTCACAATGGAATGTTAAGTGGGAAGAAAAGGAAAATGTGTTCTTCAAAGCAGATTTTAGAAGGAAGCATACACATTCCAAATAAAAATATAAGGTAAAAATTGCCATTATTAAAATTAACACTTCCTATTGAAAATGTGTATTTTAAAAAATATTCATAAAGCTGAAGGTAAAATTATGTCAAAAGAATAGTGTTTTTTCTAAAAGCAACATTCTAAGAAATTAAATGAGTGAATCTTTCAAGCTTATGCTATTTTTTCTATAGTTTTTTTTCTGAAAAATAAAATGCTACTGTCAGTTCTGTCACACAAGAATTTCCTCTATCACTGTTACTTAAAAATATATACAATGTAGTTCTAGGTATTTTAAAATGATAGTTGTTGAAGAGAAAACTGTTGTTTTAGAAGTATTTGAACAAGGAATAACTGTTTGAAATATATACTTTTATAAGAGTAGCTATGCTCAGACAATAAGGATGGATTTCAAGAGGTTACTGAAAGAACCTCTGTCATTTTTGAATTCTTCTAAAGAGAAAAACTAACTTTTTCCCCAGGAACAACTGTATTTTATTGTGTAAGAAGATGGTATTGTGTGTCATGACATAAAGTAGAAAAGCACTAGGTTTACTTCAGATGAAGGCTGATTCTTTGAAACGTTTCCTCACAACCACAGTTTGGAGCATCCAATCTTGTGCATGACAAAGTTCCAGAGGCTGATTCAAACCAATGCCCATGTTGTTGCAAATGGCAGAATTTCATCTTCCTTTATCAGCAAGTAGTATTCCATTGTGTAAATGTAGCACATTCTCTTTATCCAGTCATCTATCAAAGGGCACTTTGGTTGTTTCCATGTTCTGGCCACTGTGAACAGTGCTGCGATGAACATGGGGTACGTATGCCTTTGCTGACTAAGGTTTTCAATGTTGGGGGTAGATACCCAGAAGGGGGATAGCCAGGTCATATGGTCCATTCTCAGTTCTCTGAAGAACCTCCACATTGTCTTCCATAGCAGTTATACCAATTTGCATTCCCACCAGCAGTGTATGCGGGTTCCTTTTGGTCCACAGCCTCCCCAGCACTTGTTTTGAATGGACCTTGAGATCATCATGCGAAGTGACATAGCCAGACAGAAATAACTAAGAACCATATGACTTCACTCATAGGTGGCGTATAACACTGAAAGCATCAAAGAAACACTTATGGACACAGTCAAGAGTTTACTGGCTACCAGAGGGTAAGTGGGGAGTGTGTCAGGAAGAGGGAGTGGGAGCCAAATATATGGTGATAGAAAGAGAACCGACTGTGGGTGGTGAGTATATATTGTAACACACAAATGAAGTACTATAGAATGGCACACCTAGAACCTATGTAATTTTACTAATGAATATCACCCCAATAAATGTAACAATAAAAAAAATAAAGCAAATCTCCCCTGTAGGCCCTGCTTATTCACCATTTTTATGTTGTAAAGCCTCTGTTATGAGCATAGTAATGTTTACAGCTTTCCTATTCATGGAGATTGGATTGAGAGTCTGGAAATTAAATTTAGAACAGCTTCCTAATATTAGCTGACACTTCAGGTTTTCTATTTTCTGTTTGTTTTTGTTGTGTTCATAATGAAGACTCAGATGATAGCATCGGACACATTCTCAGCTTTGAGTTTAATACCTAGAGTGTCACACTACCAATCATGGCCAGTTAATGGGGTTTAGAGTTATAAAACAAAATAAATTCTATGATTAATACAAGGGCCATAAAAATCTCTAGACTGCTGGTTCTGCACCATGAACTTGTACTCATATTAGACTTCAGGTTTATATCCTGAGTTTACCATTTTGACTTTATGTATCCTTGGGACAAGTGTTGTTGCATGACCTTTTGTTATTGTTCTGTCAGTGGAACTACAAAATGAACATCATTAGCATTGCCTGGATAATTAAGAAATAAGTTCAGAGGGATAATTGCCCCAACATTATTTCTCTTTACCTTCTGACAAATTAGATTTTTTTAATAATTGAGTTGACCATATGTTCAAATCTTTGCAATTAAGAATGCATTACTTTAATTTAAAAATGTATATCCATGCACACAAACTATGGTTACTTTTTTTTTTTCCTACTCCAATGCGTTAGGCCGGTGGTGAGGATGAGGTGAGGGTAAAATTTAACTTAAGTCAGTTTCAAATCTGTGTTAAGGATTTATTTTGATTCCTCTCTAGGGATTTACGTCTCTGTCAGTGAATAGAGAAAACATGGAATGGAGAGGACTAAAGCTTCAAAATGTGACTCTGATTTCTTTTGACACTTTAAATAAGAAGTTTTTGTGTTAGCCTACAGCCTCCTAAAAGACTCACATAGATGAATCAAAACAATATAAAAATGAATTTGAACCTATTTTAGTTTGCCTTTATCCCAGCAGGAGCCCTTAAGCAAAGCCTATACTAAGTGAAAGGAGGTTCTAGAAACATTAAAGTATAGCATGAGATAGCTCCATCTAAAGTAATTAGTGTTAGGATCCTAAATTGGTGGCAAGTTTTAAGGCATTTGTACCGGTAGATATTCAATCCTCTGCGCTTTTAAGCATACTGACTTTGAGACTGTATTTCTTCCTGAAATAGTTCTGTGACAGTTTGAATACACTGCATATTAGTAGATCTTTCTGGTTTTAGATTGTAACAGCAGGCAAAAGTTAGCTGCTACAGTCTCTCCACATTTCTCTAGAAGTTGCCCCTTCACCTCCAGAGCCTCCTGATTTCTTCCTCAAGATTCAGAAATCCACGGTTACTTGTAAGTCTGGAGTCAGACTAGCATTTGTGAAGGGGACACAATAATTTTAAAAATGTGTTTCCATCTTTACAGAATCAAATATATAAACGGGCATTGTGTTTGTTATAAACATAATAAAGAAGTAACGTAAGATGAATGAAAAACTGGAAGAGTGGCGAGATCTTGCCTTATCCCACTATTTTAGGATGAGCCCTTTTCAGTCCATGACACAGGCTAAAGAGAAAAAAAAGAGCATATGAACAAAAATCTAAATACGTATAGCCAAAGCTAATCAAGTATTTACACTTTTGTTAAGTATCTGCCAAAAGGGCTTATAAATTGGGAAAGTTTTTTTTTAGCTAGTTTTCCCAGAAATGTATAAAAATAATTAATCCAATTAAGAAACATTTGAAGTAAGAGTTAGATATTAATTATTGCTAAGTGTGGTATAAATCATAAGAATACTTCATTATCATATAAGATAATAAAACTCAATATTGATGACTGGGTAGAAAATTTTAGAAAATTTTATTTCATCAGTACATAGACTAAGAAGAAATATTGGACAATTTAAAGTATAGAGTTGAGAATAAAGAATATACCAAGTGTTAGATGATTAGGGTTAGATTAGGGTGTTGGCAGTAAAATACAGAGTTAACTTCTATCAGTTAAGTTTTAAGAGCTTAACATATAGTAAGTCATATAATCCTTGCCCAACCCTGTAAGCACTCCTATTTTATAAAATTTAGAACTATTTTAAGGTTGGTGTGGATAGATCATAGCATAATGTTGGGCACATAGTAGATGCTCAGTAAATATGATTAAATAAATTAGTAACTTATAATGTGAGAGACAATGGATGAGTCCAATACAACTCCAAGTTCTTAGTATCAGAGTACTGGAAAAGTAGCCACGTTGCCAGTAAACTGAAAAGTTTGAACTTGGGAAATGGATATATTTTGCATTACACAAGTTATTAATATAAAGGGTGCAGAAATAGAGTTTAAAGAAAAACTAATATGAGCAGAGTTTTATCTTTTAATTCTTTTGGTTCTCAAGGGCATCTCATAACATGTTAAATATTCCTCATAGATGAGGAGATTGGGATATATGTTGATTACTGGGATTGCTTCTTTCTGATTCCCAGAGACATGTCCTTTCTTTATAACCCTTTCTTTTATAAAACAGATTAAATTTATTCTGTATATTTAACTTTTGTGGTGGATAGAACATACACCAGAAAATTCAAAATGTGTAATAGCACAAGATACCAGTTTAAATGGGACAGGAAAGCTAAAGGGATATTTAATTATAAAATGTCTAATAGCCATTTTCATTGACTTATTTGGAAGGTTGCAGAGGGAACTTGAAGTGCTCTGCAGGGCTGCAAAGATTCTGATAACCAAATCAGTAGAGGAGTAATAAAGAAGCTGAAGCAGGAGGGAAAAGATAAGGATTATTGAAGGAAAGACATGCACATACAGGAAAAAATTTCCTTGGCAATGAGCAGTCTATATTTAATTCCTCTCTTTTTCTAAATTGTCCTGATTTATTTACATACTGAATAATTAGCAACCAAACCATTAGTGGCTCAATAGCAGTCCCTTATAAATTTGTATATAATAAAACTTATAAAATATGATTAGACAAGAAGGCAGTTATTAATCATGCCAGCAATACCAACTTAAAAAATGTTTTATTACAATGAACATGAAATAGAAAGTAGTCTATTTTTCTTCATATAAAAGACTTAAATGTGTTTGCTAATTAATATACTTTGACTAAGTTTCACAGTTTCTGTGCCAGTTTCATTATTACCCTAATCATTTCAGGTTCTGCTATAATTATAATGTAGATCATGTCTATTGGCATATGAAGATTATGGATGGTGAGAATAAACTAATTGTGTCTCCAGCAAATATAGAGAAGTGTGCAGTAAATCTAATTAGAATAGCAAATTGATTGACCAACTATATAGTGTATTAATTTTGGTAATGAACATAAGATTTTATTATTTCAATATTAGTTAATGGGTGAAAAAGTACATAAGCAGAAAGGTAGATGTACAGCAATATTTATTAACCAAGGGTAATTTTGCCCCCAGTAGACTTTTGTCAATGTTTAGAGACATTTTTTTTTTTTTTTTTTTTTTTTTTTTTTTTTTTTTTTTTTTTTTTTT
>PVKE010003534.1:0-42500 GCA_004027555.1 Craseonycteris thonglongyai
AAGAAAACTGTTCAAATATGTTGTAAATTTTCTATCATTTTTAAAAGCATTTTTATTATTTCAGATACTTTATTGATTTTCTTTATGTGTATTAATATTTTTCAAAAATTTTAATGTAGTCCTATTATATTAATAATTATAATAATAGCAGCAATAATAGTAATAATTATATAAATGTAATTAAGTCAGTAACATCTAAAAGCAAATTTCTCAAATACATAAAGCAAAAAATTAGCAGAAATTAAGAAAAAATTAAAAATTCACAACTATTATTGGAGAGTTTAACATCTATTTGTAAGTAATTGATAGAACAAGTAAATGAATAATTAATAAGGATATAGAATTGACTAGAGGTATCAATTAAGTTGACCTTTGGATGTTTACACAATAAAGAAACCAGTAAGAACAGAATATTAAGTTTTTCTCACATGTAAATAACATTGACTAATGTCAACCATATGATGGGCCATAAAACTACATTAAATATATTTCAAGATATCGATGTCATACAGAATATGTTCACTGACTACATGCTATTTAATTAGAAATCAATAATAATAAGGTATTTGAAACTTTAAAACACTACTTGCTAAGTAAGTCGAGGGTCAAAATGAAAATCACAAGGAACTCTAGAATATAAATACCATAAATAATTCACACTAAATAATTCACACTATCATATAATAATATGATATTATATAATAAATAAATAATTCACACTATCAAAATTTACGGTGAAAGCTAAAACAGTCCTTAGAAGTAAACTTTCTATATCAGAACATTGACCAGTGTTCTAAAATATCTGATAATTCCTTCTTGTTCTCCTCTGTTGGCAGCTGTTTTCTTTCTATATTTTTCATATATCTTGATCTGTTTAAAACCTCTAATTCTATTTTTCTTTGTATACTTTTAAATTACCAGGAGATCCCATACATCTTGACTACTTACTTACTAATGACTATCATTTGTTTTCAATAACAAAACAACTTCTTGAATTCTAGACCCACCAGGCTTTTACATACTTATAATGGTTCATAGCTTCCAAAATTAACTGTATAACTAAAACCTGATTTCACCACTTCTTTCATATTATTTCTCCTCTTTTTCACCTTTTTTCATTAATATCCCTTTTATTAAACTGAGAGCTAACTTTAATTGTATGTACTTGCATCTATTCATTCTTTTTGTAATGTAATCTTCAGATTCGAAGCAGGGTGATAATTGTGAAAATGTAAATTTAATCATGATTCTTCCTTTTTCTATTATTTCATAGCTTAAGCAATAATATTATCATTTTTTTAGACAAGTCTTAAGGCTTTTCTAAAATTTAAATAAACACTTGAAGGTCTTAACTAGGAATAAAAATTACTTTTTCAAATTGGAAATATAAATAGATGTATTGATTATAACTTTTGCAATTGAAAATGACCAGGAAGACATGAGAGAAAGAAATGGAAACTGTATTTGTGTTGCATTTATATTTGATGGCTAGAGGTATAAACAAACTTGTGATTTTCTTCTAATCTCTTTATTGAAGCTTTTGCACATGTTAATTCTCCCACAGTAAAATGTGAATAAGAACAGCACTCTTCTCTCTGTATGACACTTCCTCTCATCACATAGCTCATGAGATTCTTGAAACCTGTTTTTCAGAAGATTAAATGAGAGAATTCAGCTGTACTGTTCGTTTTTTTAAAAGTAATCCTGAGGTAAGTTTATTTTAAAAAGAACAAATTATAATAAGAATAAATAACCCCATTAATTTAGATTTTGTTTTTTAGTTTAGAATGTCATTGAATATATATGTGTGTACATATATATATTCATATATATGTATTTTCTTTTAACAAAGATATTCATGCAATAGTGCTAAATTCAGACCATACTCTATGTAAGGCATTATACCAGGAGCTGGGGAATATTTCTATCTTTCCTCTTGATCGCAAGAAGAAACACAGGATCTCACTCATACTGAGTTTATTAAGCATTTCTTACATGGATGTATTTATAAGAAAATAATTGTCAGGTTGCACTATATTATGAAGGAAAATAAAGGTAAAATGATTAAACAGTGCTTTGGTACAGAGTGAGATCATTATTTTACATAGCATAATTAGTCAAATATTGAGAGATTAATAATATCTGAGCATACATAGAGGACTTTTGGGTGTAAGCCATGCATTTCTGGGAATATTATTCATAGACTGAGAGAAAAGCATGCACAAAAGCCCTGGGGCAAGAATAGTGTGAGATCTAGGACAGAATGCCAGGAAGATACATGATCGTATGAAATGAGGGATAGACAGGACTTAGTCTTGTAGGACCTTGGGGGTCATGAAAACTTGTAGTTCTATTCTGAGAGACATGAAAAGTCACTGGATGGCTTTAAGCAAAAACAATGACTCTATCCCACTTATGTTTTAAAAGGGCTGCTGGTTTTAATGTGTGAACCAACTAGTAGAGGAACAAAGTACAATTAGAGATATTAGTTGAAAATTGGGAGGCTATTGAAAGAATTCAGGCAAACTTCCTAGATGGTCTGGACCAGAACATCAGCAGTGGCAGTGATTAAAACTTTTTGGAACATGCTGGGATGACTCTGTGTGTTAAGTGCACCCCTTGAAGTCCCGGAATCTGCAGATTGAATCCCAGTCCTGGCCCATGTGGACCCATATGCTGAACTAGGGTGTGAGCCCCAGTTCAGTTCTTGCTGGGGCGAGCTTTACATGCGGGAGGTTCCTGGTTTGACCTCCAGCTCATGGGGGTGTGTCCCTCATGCGGGAGGTCCCCCACCCAGTTCTTGCTTGCACATCCCCCCCTTCCCCAAACTGTGTGGAATGAAACTGTCAGAAACTGATGATCTACAGCTATGGAGAATGCTCTGGGCTTTCCTCATTCTCTCTCTGTCTCTCTTTTGTATTGTCAAAAACAATGAAATAAGTCTTTAAAGAAAAACGTTTTTGGATGCAGTTTGAATAACTAAAAACATTACCATGTTTATGCTCAAACATAAATTGGCTTTTTCATCATCATATCATGGTCTGCAAGGTCTTCCAAAGAAAAAACCCTCACTACTTCTCCCACCTAATTTCTATTACTGTCTTAATGAAAGCTGTTTTGTACATAAAATCTTCAGAAATGTAATGTCCTCAGAGAAATCTTAGAATACCCCATCTTAAACACACCTACATCATTTCACTCACTCCTTGCCCTCATTTTCTTCTCTTCATAGCACTTATTAATATCCATCATTAGGTTACTTATTAATTCTATCTCCTTTTTTAGAACATCAACATAATAGAAAATATATTTTAAAATAGATACAGAAAGATTTATACCAGTTTGACTTGAAAATTGCTACTATTCTATAGGTGTGAATTATGTTGCATTGAGCTAAAAATCTAAAATCTTAGGAATACTAATTGAATTCTACATTCATTACAATTTATATTCCATACCTTATTCATTATGCTGTCTTCCACTGATTAGATAATTACCTTTTAATTTTAATTGTAAAGAAAATTACTAAGCCTACATATTGTATCTTTCCTCACTTTTATGATTCCATCATATTAAAAATCATAAATGACATTTCTATAACAAAACAGGGACACATTTCTTTGTTTGTTTGTTGCTTTCAGTTTACAAAGAAACAAAACTCATAGACACAGACAACAATTTAGTGGTTACCAGATAGTAGGAGAGGAAATAGGGTGGTAGATGATTGATTGTAAAGGAAGTCAAATATATGGTGACAGAAGGAAATTTGACTTTGGATGGTGAATCTAGTGTAATATACAAATGCTGTATTATAGAAATATACACCTGAAACCTATGTAATTTTACCAACCAATGTCACTCCAATAAATTTATTACAAATAAAAAAAGTTAAATAGAAAAACAAGGATATATAATAGTGATATTATTTTATTGCAGTAGGGATCTCATAGTGTCAATGTCTCTTAGCACTGATTATGTTCCTGTATTCCTCAATTAATTAAAAAAGTTTACTGAAGGCCTGCTATGCACAAGGCTATGAAATTAGATTAGGCACTATTCCTGTTCCTGAAAATCTTATAGTCTAATAGAAAATAGCATATTACTATAAATTTGGGGAGAAATGACATCTTAGCAATATTGAGCCTTTTAATTCATAATCACATGTCTCCTTTCATTTGGTATATTTTAATTTCTTTAATCATTATTTTAGTATACAGATTTTAGACATATTTATAATATTTATACCTAAATATTTCATGTTTTTGGTGCTAAAATGGCACTTTTAAAAATTTTACTTGAATTTTCAATTTTGTATTGTCTGTATATACAAATGCAATTGATTTTTCTGTTGTCATTACCGGTATTTCCTGTGACCTTGTTTAACTCACTTATTAATTACATTAGGTTTTTTTTGTTTTATAGATTCTCTGGGATCTTCAGGTAGACAATCATATAAATCTGAAGATTGACACAATTTTATTTCTTGCTTTCTTATCTATATAAATTTAATTTAATTTTTTTGTTTATTGTGCTATTAGGATCCCCAGTATTATGTTGAATAGGACTCGTAAAAGAATATAGTCTTGGTAGTCTTGCTGTGTTTCACATCTTAGGGGAAAAAGCAGCCTTTTAAACCATTAAATATAATGTCAGTTTTTGTTTGTTTGTTTGTTTCTTATAGAGGCATGGATACACTCTATCTACTAGAAAACTTTTCTTTATTTTCTGTGGCTATTGTGATTCACCTTGATTTACTTTTAAATGTTGAACAAACTTTAGATTCCCAATGTAAACCCCATTTGGTTATGTTGTATAGTTGTGCATTCTATTTGCTAATAGTTTAGGGGTTTTATATGTATGATCTGAGAAAATATTGGTCTGAAATGTTGTCTTCTGTTTACTTTTTTCCTGGTTTTGATATCAACATAATGCTGGCCTCATTAAAATAAGTAGGAAATATTCGTTTACTTTCTATTTTCTTCAAGAAATTATGTTACCTTAGTACAGCAGTCCCCCCTTACCCATGGGGAAAACATGTCAAAACCTCGTGTGGATACCTGAGCCATGAATAGTACTGAACCTTATATCATACTATGGTGATATATAGACTTAGGTCATTTGGTTGACAGGTGTAGGTAATACGACTATTTTCTTTCTATACTTTACCTTACCCAGAATATATACAGAAAAACCCATGGATGGGAAGGGGCAAGACTGTAATGCTAACTTATTAAAATTATATTAAAATGAGGTTAACTTTAAGCCAAGGGCAAGGTTTATCATTCTGCACAGGTCTCAAAAACCAGGTAATTCTCATTGAGGTCTTATTTCCCCTTTTCCCTTTTAACATAATAATTTATCACAGAGGGCTGGGCTTGGGTGGTCCCTGGGGAGTTGATATAGGCCATGAACTTCTGTCCCTCCTGTCACTACCTAACAAACCTACTCAGCAATAAATTGGTTTAGATTTTGTTGTTCTTATGGCTATTTTTAATGCACCACTGGCTTCCTTTTTTCCCCCCTGGTATAATTGTATGCTTAGAGTGGGGATTGTTTGCTGGAGAATTTTTCTCAATGGTGCTGTTCCATTCTCAGTGGAAACTAACACCTCCCTTCTGCACCTGCAGATCTTAGTGAGTCTTTTTTCCTGTTCTTACCTCCTACCCTTGGGAGACTAATACAGTTTATTCTCAGTGCTACCTAACATAGTGTTTGGGAGTGGGAGCAAAGGTTCTCTTTGGCCTGATTCAATGTTAGTCATAGGTAGACATCCTGATAGCATAAGACCTTTAATAGTCCGTGCTAAGGATTCTTTATTTCCCTTTCCCCAAGCAAACATTTTTATTTTTTTTATTTTCACAGCCAGGACAGATTTCAGCTCTTCCACAAATGTGACCAGGTTTGCATTCACTGTCTCACTGCTTAATGGCTTTATTCCTTAGAAAAGGAAGAACTCCAGGGAAAGCTGGGATGGCTCAGCAGGTTAAGCACTCGCTTTGAAGCCCCGGGGACCAAGGATCGAATCCCAGCCTATGTGGACCCACATGCTGAACTGGGGTGTGCTACCAGTTCGGTTCTTGCTGGGACCTATGTGGGAGGCTACCTGCCAAGTTCCTGCCCTGCGCAGCCCTGTGCCCACCTATAGAGTGAAACTATATGGAAAACTAATGCGGTCAACTATGGAGACTGCTCTGAGCCCTCCCCCTTTTCTCTGTCAAAAATCAATAAAATAATTCTTTAAAACAAAAGAAAAGAAAAAACTCCAAAAACTTTTTGTTTATCACTGCAGGTTCAGGTCCTTCTCATCTATAGGCCTAAAGTTATTAAGGTAGTATTCTCCAGCCTCCTGACCTACTCTCATCTTTCTTTTGTACACCCAGGAAGATCCTCAAAGAAAAGCCCACCAATGGATGTAAACTCTGCTTGTGTCTGAGCTCCCGGGGATTCCATAAATAATCTCATACTCTTCCACACTCAGCCTTCACCAATTTATTAGAAATTGTATCTGAATTATTTTTTTTCCATTTGAAAAGAAGTGTCATCTACCTCTTGCTGCCTCAGATGAGGGACTGTTCATATTCCATCTCTTTCCTTAGATTTCTGAGAATGTAGTTTTCTTGAGAATTTAAATCTCTAATAGAATCAACAAAAGTTATAATATCGTAGACTAACTGGCTTTGTGTTTTCATTAAATTGAGATCTATAGTCTTTCTAGCTTTTTATACTCTGGATAGAAACAGGAGTTAACATTTGTTGTTAGAAATTCTATACTTCTTATATTAACCAATGTATCTATGAATTTCTTCTTCATTATTCTTTGTGTCTTACATTTTTATTTTAGTTTCAATTTTCTTCTGTCTGAAATATATCTTAGCATTTTTATTTTTAAAGATTTTTTATTTTATTGTTTTTGACAGAGAGAGAGAGAGAGAGAGAGAGAGAGAGAGAGAGATACAGAGACAGAGACAGAGAAGGGGGAGGGCCCAGAACAGTCTCAATAGTTGTACATCATTTGTTTTTCCACATAGTTTCATTCCACAGGTGGGCCCAGGGCTGCACAGGGCAGGGAATGGGCCAGGGTCTTACCCAGGTGAGAACTGAACTGGGGGCACTCCCCAGTACAGCATATGGGTCCACACAGGCTGGGGCCAGGATTTGATTCTCATCCCTGGTGCTACATAGTGAACTCTTAACCCACCGAGCCATCCCGGCTTCCCAAGCATTTTTATTTTTAATCAATTTTATGTGACCATTAAAGTCTTTCAGTATCTGTTTACATGACAGTGTCAGTTTAGCATTTAACTGGGTATAAAAATCTAAGTTGAAAATTAATTTTACTGAGAATTTAAATATTATTGCATTAAGCCTAGGTATTTTTTTTTTTTTTTTTTTTTTTTTTTTTTTTTTTTTTTTTTTTTTTTTTTTTTTTTTTTTTTTTTTTTGCTATAAGAAGACATTCTTTATCATCCAAATTAGTATTTACTTTTAGGTAACTTACCTTTGTCCCTGTTTTTAAGATTTTTGTCTCTAGAAATTCTATCACCATAAATCTTGATGTTTTTCGTTTGTTTGTTTGGTTGGTTGGTTTTTGTTTGTTTGTTAATGTATTTAGGTTATCTGTCTCAGGTCTTAGTGAGCTTTCTGAATCTAAAAACTCATTATTTTTGTCCATTTTACATTTTGAAAAACTATTACCGTATTTTCTGGCGTATAAGACGACCGGGCGTATAAGACGACCCCCTAATTTTACAGTTGGGTAGTCTTATACAGCGAATATAGGCCTAAACCTATGTTTTAACTATAAAATTAGGGGGTCGTCTTATACGCCCGGTCGTCTTATACGCCGGTATTTATTTTAATAAATCATCTTTACAATTTTTTATCTTCTCTTTTCATAACTTTTTAAAAAGATTTATTTTGTTGTTTTGTTGTTGTTTTTTTAATTTTTTTTTTAATAGAGAGTAATTCTTTTACCTTCAGTGCATATTTATTTTTATTTTATTTTATTTTTGACAGAAAGAGAAAGAGATACAGAGACAGAGACAGCTAGAGAACTGAACTGTGGGAACTCCCCAGCTCAGCATGTGGGTCCGCCTGGGCCGGAGCCGGGATTCGATCCTCAGTCCCCGGGGCTTCAAAGCGAGTGCTTAACCCGCTGAGCCATCCCGGCTTTCCCATTTTGTTGTTTTTTGACAGAGACAGAGAGAGACACAGAGAGAGACATAATGAAGGAGGAGGGCCCAGAGCAGCCTCCATAGTTGTACGTCATCAGTTTTCCACATGGTTTTGTTCCACACAGGTGGGTGGGGGCCGTGCAGAGTGAAAACTGGGCTGGGGGCCTCTTGCATGGGAGGCATGTCCCCTCAAGCCAGGGGCCAAATGAGGAGCAAGAATCAAACTGAGGGCCTCTCCCATGGAAAGCCCACCCAAGTTCAGCATATGGGTCCACACCAGCCAAGGCCAGGATTCAGTCCTCAGACCTTGGGACTGCAAAGTGAGCGATTAACCCACTGAGCTACCTCAGCTTCTCTATGACTCTTAAGAATTATATAGTTTGTTGTCTCACTCTACTTTTCATGCCCTTAATCTTTTATATATTTTTTTATAATTTTAACTGAATTGTTGCATTTTCTTAAATTTATTACATAATTCACTTAGTTGCTCTCAGTTTGTACCTATTTAAATCTATTCATTGGATTTATGTGAATACATCTATTGGGTTCTTCATTTCAATGAGTAAACTGTAGTATTTCTTCTATTTTAAGATTCATAGTTTTCATTTTTAACATCTCTGAAATTGTAATATATTTTATACCTAATGACATTTAAATTGTTCTCACTAGGTATGTATTATTATTAAGTGACCACAGTATTTACATTTATAATTAAATATGTTAGTCTTGAAACTTGCATAACATTTATTAGTCAACTTACAAAAAAACCTTCATGTAAATTTTGGATTTAAAAAATGAAGTTAGGAGCTCAGCTGATGCAATCTAACTGGACCTGGATTACTGTTTCTGGCATGCAGTGGTGACAACCAAGACAGAGGCGACAGAGCTATGAGGGATGCTCTGAGCCCACATGAGAAGCTGTTCCTTATCACCTGAAACCTGCAGGAGGTCCTGGAGGAGGAGAAGCTGAAGGAGACACTGAAGGAATGGGAACTTAACGTTTACTGGGGAATGGCAACCACAGGCAAGCCATATGTGACTTACTTTGTGCCTATGTCTAAAATTGCAGACTTCTTGAGAGCAGGATATGAGGTAACAGTTCTGTTAGTGGACCTTCACGCTTATCTGGATAACTTCAAAGCCCCATGGGAACTTCTGGAATGCTGATCCAGCTGCTATGAGAATATGATTAAGGCAATTCTAGAGGGCATAAGTGTGCCCTTGGAGAAGCTGATGTTCATCAGAGGAACTGATTATCAGCTCAGCAAAGGATTTACACTAGATGTATACAGATTCTCTTCTGTGATCATACAACATGATGCCAAGAAAGCTGGAGCTGAGGTAGGGAAGCATGTGGAACACCCTTTGCTGCTTGGTCTGCTATACTATAGACTACAGGCACTGGATGAAGAGTACTTGAAAGTATTTCAAAAGAGTATTTGAAAGTCCAATTTGGAGGTATTGATCAAAGAAAGATTTTCACCATGGTAGAAAAGTACCTCTCTGTACTTGGCTATTCAGAATTGGCCCAACTGATGAATCCTATGGTTCCAGGATTAACTGGCAGCAAAATGAATTATTTAGAAGAGAAATCCAAGAATGATGTCCTTGATCAAAAGAAGGATGTGAAGAAAAACCTGAAGAAAACCTTTGAGCCAGGAAATGTGGAAAATAATGAGGTTCTAGCCTTCATCAAGCACATCCTCTTTCCTCTCAAGTCTAAGTTTGTGATTTCTTTGAGGTGAAAAATGTGGGGACTCAAAACCCACATAGCTTACTTGGACCTGAAAAAGGACTTTCCTGATGAGGTTGTACACACTGGAAACCTGAAGAATTCTGTGAAGTCGCCCTGAACAACTTGTTGGATCCCATCTGGGACAAGTATAGTATCCTGAATTGAAGAAACTGTCCAGTGTTGCCTTCCCAGATACCTCTAAGCAGAAGCCAGTTGTCAAAGGCCCTGCCAATAATTCAGAACCAGAGGAGGTCATCCCACCTGGCTGAATATCATGTGGGGTAAATTATTAGTGTGTATAAGCACCCAGAATGCAGATAGCCTATGTGTGGAAACTAAGCCATGGACTGTGATGACCAGTGTGGTGCAGTGTGTGCCCAAAAAGAAACTGTAGGATAGGCTGGTGCAGGTGCTGTGCAATCTGAAACCCCAGAAGATAAGAGGAGTTGGGTCTCCGGGATGCTTAGCATGCTTCTATAGACGGGGTCAACTGTAAATTTGAGCCTCTGGATCTTCCTGCAGACTCTACTCTTGGTGAGTGAGTGTTGGTGAAGGGCTGTGAAGAAAACCAACCAGATGAAGAACTCAAACCCAAAAAGAAAATCTTTGAGAAGTTACAGGCAGACTTAAACTTCTGAGGACTTCATTGCACAGTAGGAAAAAACAAAACAACAACAACAAAAACTTTGTGACCAAGCTGGGATACATCTCCTGTAGATCACGGAAAGGGAGAACCTTTAGCTAGCTAACCTGGCATCTTATTTTCTTCTCCCATCATCCTGGATCATTTGCTCCATCTATCACCCATTTACCCATATTATAGGACACTGAAGCAGGAAGTTTGGGGCTTTATTAGGTGCAGAACTCAGTAAAAGGCAGCTCAACCTTCCAGAATCTAGGATCCTTTTAGTTTGGCTGTAGTGAGTCAGATGTCCCAGGTAGTAACAGAATGGGGCAGCAGCAGGGAGTCTACCTTTTTCCCTTGGATGTTGACTCAAGAAATCTGATTTTAGTATAACTCAGAAAAAATTTATGCCAGAATTCTAATAGGAAAAATACTGGTTTCCAGGTTTTCCGAGAGTTATTCCAGCAGCTATACCCCTGCCTGGGATCTGGTGCCAGAACTGGCTAATTATACCATCTCCTCAATAGGGAATTGTTTAATTTGAAAGGGAAAGGGAGCTTACTCTGGGTGGTAAACACATATTATAATACATAGACAAAGTACTACAGAGTTGTACACCTGGAACCTATGTAACTTGTAACCAATGTAACACTAACCAATGTAACACTAACAATTTTAACAATAATAAACAAACAAACAAACAAAGAGAAGAAACAAAAGAAAGGGAAGAGAAAACAGAGAGCCTAGTGGTCTACTAAGTGGTTGAAAGTTTACACCAATGCCTGCCAACCCTGAGAAAAAAAAAAATACAAAGGAAATTATTGCCAGTAGCTAATGCCTTATAACTGACAATGTCTTATACCAACCTCTTATTTTTCTGTTACATATGGTACATTCAGATGGTAATTTGAAGCACTGAACAGGTCGCATTTTACTTTTGTTAAAATACTCATGTTTTTAATATAAGCTAGAATAAAAATGATAATATAATTTTCTATCAAATATCATTTAGTTAAAATTAATAAAATTATACAGTATTCATTGAGAAGCTACTATGTACATGGCACTATGTATACGAGATATTAGTTAATTATGTGGCATTTAATTTCAGATACACCTGTCTTCAAACTTAGAGTCTATCATTTAAGAACTGCATGGCAAAGAAGTATATCACCAAATTTCTTTGTGGTAGAGAATTCAGGCTAACTATTAAGTTTATCCTTGCAGTCTTCTTTAATGATACAAACCTAATTTTGTGGTTAATGTATTGCTCCCAAGAATAAAGTTTATATTACCCAGTCTATATAATAGTTATGTGGGGCCATATGGCTAGGTTCTGGCTTATAGCATTTAAGGAGAAGAGCTGCATGGAATGTTTTGAAAGGCTCCTATAAAGAATGGAGCAAATCCCTTCTGTCCTCACTTTTTCTACCGGTTGGAATACAAATGTAGCTAGAAGTCTACCAGCTATCTTTGATTTGTAGTAATTTTCCAAGTAAGGCATAGAAGAAAAAGAGAATTCTGGCTTTTCTTGAACACTTTGGCATTACCATGGTATTTCTGGTCTTGTATGAGAAATATACAAGGGCTATCCAGAAAGTATCCAGCCATGTAACCATTCTCATTATATTGACAATGGCTGATTTTTTTCTGGACAGCCCTTATAATTTATATGTAACTATTCTAAGGCACTGATACTACATTTGTGGGGTTTTTCCCCCCTGCTATATGCTGATGAACCAATTCTAGCTGAGTCGTCTTTTAAGCTTTCACCTTCTTGTGTGTAACATTTGGATAACTTTAGTAACTATTTCATTAGGTTGGCTGTTGTGAAGAATAAATAAGATCATGTGAGAAATTGAAAAGCTCAGTATCTTAAATATAAAAAATGCTAGGATGGCTCAGTGGGTTGAGCCCTTGCTTTGTAGCCCTGAGGTCCAAGGATGGAGTTGTGGCCCTGGCCCATTCAGACCCATGTGCTGAACTGGGATGTAGTCCCCAGTCAGTTATCACCGGGGCGATCTTCCCACGTGGGAGGCTTCCAGTTCCGCCCCCAGCTCGCAGGGGCATTCTTTCCATGGGAGAGGCTCCATGCTCAGTTTCTGTCCTGCGTGTCCTCCTGCCCACCTGTGTGGAACAAACCATGTTGAAAACTGAGGATGTGCAGCTATGGAGTCTGCTCTGGGCCCTCCACCTTCTCTCTTTCTCTCTCTCTCTCTCTCTCTCTCTCTCTCTCTCTCTCTCTCTCTCTCTCTCTCTCTCTCTGTAAAAACAATAAAATAAATCTTTAAAAAAATGCTTTAAAAATGTTAGCTACTTTTATTCATTTTAAAACAACTGGTAAAGTGGTTTCTTCCTTTGAGAGTTTCACACATCATGGAGCTTTCTCTCACTTTCTCTTTCTCTCTCTCTTTTTATCTTCTATATATTCCATGCACCCAATAATAGTGTTTCTGAAAATAATAAAATATATCAAGCTATATTAGCTTGATAAAATTTATCAAGCTATATTAGCTTGATAAAATTTATCAAGCTAAGGAATATGTGCAAATCTCTTTCAAAGAATTTGATGTCATGTATTACTTTGTTAAAAAGAAAATTGTTATCCTTATATATGATGTATATTTTATCTATGATTATAGTGCAATTCAATAATTCCATGTAAAAAGAGAGCTCACTCATATTTACAAAAGCAACTGAGAGAACTTTTACTTAAAAAAAATTGTGTATAGTGAGATTTAGACAAAGATTTCAATAAGTATCTATGAAATTTTAGAATAATGTATGGTTTCTTAATGCTTCTTATAAAATTGTTCCATTTACATGTGTAGTAACCATTAATTTTCTACAAATATTTCTGGAAGATCAATCACTCTTTACCTTGAGTGATAAATATACCAAAGTGGTGGATTTTGTTTCAGCTCAAAGACAACAATTGAAATTTCACATTTCTACCAGTTGTTCAGGCTTTATGTAGATTCAAATTTGTTGGCAACCTGGAATTACATTGCCTAGGACATTACAGATTCTATTTGGGCCAAGATATCTGGGTGTCAAGCATTGTTTCACTGTTGAGATTGGTTAAGTGTCCCCCATACATAGAAGGTCAGGGCAAGGAGAAGAGAGAATACAGAAATCTTTTTTTCAAATAATTTAAGACGCCTTCTGAATTAGTCTGAATCTGTCAGTACCGAATCACAGAAGTTTCTGCAGCAGGCACCTAAAGAGAACTAATTTTGTTGAGGATACAGTATGGCTGTGTTGCTAAGGAGATTGTCTTATCACAGTCCTTGCATATGTATGGAACAGTTCTGCAATTCTTATGATAACTACTATGCCTTATTTTATTGAAAAACAGAGTAAGTAGTGACATAAAGCCCATACAATTTCCTGGCTTATAAGTTAAGGCCTCAGGCAATTCATTCTTTCATCATGCCCCCCATATTTGCAGACCAACCCCAATGTTAAATTGTTGTGCAAAAGAGGACATTTTATACCCTGGACCCACAAAATAGTAACTGTCAGACATGTTTTATTTTTTCTGTGTTTTAGATTTGATCTTTAACCTAATTTTCTTTATTGTGTTATTAATGAGTGAGGGTATGTGAGGGCTGCCTGGGAAAAATCCAGCCATTGTCAATATAATGAGAATGATAACATGGCTGGATACTTTACAATCAGCCTCATATATAAATATTAAAATGTATGATTGGTTAATAAAAGATACATATCTTTAATACCAAAAAAAAAAAACAACGAGAGAGAGAGAGTAAAATTAAAATAATGTTTTACTAACTTGAATAGTGGAAGTGTTAAGTCTCCTATGTTGGACTGGCACTTACCTTAATACTGATGTAGAGGTATATACCATTTTTATCTTAAACTACCCCAGAGCAAAGAACCTGTGAAGAAGACAGTTACCTTTGGAACCATATTTATCATGTAAATAGCTCAGAAAAGGATACTGCCAGTTACATCTTTAAAATACAAAAATGCATGCATTTCACTATTTTGTAAATGCCAGAGGGATGCAGCATCCGTTAGAGTTAACGGTGCGGCACTTTTGTGTTCAGTAGCATGAATCATTAATCATGAGACAGGCCATATTCTTGTACTGCTTCTGCTTTCATTACTTGGCCTAATTAAACAGTTCTCTGAACTGGAATCTCAGATTCCTCTGTTACAGATTATCATTAATTATGGTGAAAGTGCTCAGAGATGTTGGACTCAATTATATTCTACTCAACTCTGGCACCGTGTGATTCATTGCGCAGCCTGCTCTGCAGATGTACTCTTTTCTTATCTCGCACTCCCACTTTTGTAAATTGGGCTCTGGCAGCCAACAAACTAAGAGTTATGTGCTGCGTTTTCATTAAAAACATGTTGAAGGAGCACAGACCAATTAAGGATTCTGTATTTTATAAGGAGTGATGAGATGAATAGTGGATTCTGGGAAAATTAGCTCAGTGAAGAAGCAATCTCAATCCCATTGTATTGCTAAATTTGGTACCTATTTTCTGTTTGGAGTTCAATTGGTTAAGTTACTGTCTTGATACTTTTTTTTTTGGTTGATAATTTAAAATACGGTAAATCAAGTTACTCTTGGTGAATAAGAAGAAACTAAAAATTTTGTGCATGTGTGAGCTACTGGAAAACATTCCCAGTGACATATGCCAAGCACATTATAGCTAAAAAGATACTAATTTCATCAATTTTGACAGTCATTTTCCATGCTATGTAATGAAATTGGTTCTACAGCATAAGTTCTAGGCAGACTGGACTAATAGATGGCATAGACAAAGCCAGAATATTAGGATTTGCAGGCTTTTGGTATTACCTAGATTATGTGTTTGAATGAAGAAACATGTATGACTTGTCATATGGTACATGTAAATCATATTATCCCAAAGTATTTCTATTGTACTTAGAAATTTCTATTGTACTTAGAAATTTCTATTGTACTTAGTTGTTTAAAGGTTCCCCTTTTCCATCCCTCTCTCCCTTCTTTCCTTCTTTCATCCTTTAAAAAGAATTAAATATATTTTCTTTGTTTTTAATATTATAAAAATTGTTTGCATTTCAAATATATATTTTAGTCATTAAAAAAAAACACAGCTTATAATAAAATGACTTCTTCACTTTTGCCATTGGCTACAAAAATCACACACAAAAAGGCAAATGTTTAAAATCAATGATATTTAGACATTACATGGAAAGACAATGTATTTAACTAATATAAATATAAAAACAGTGAAAAAGTATAATATGAATTTTTATTTGTAGATTGTCTATTTGGTTCCTGAGTAGGATTTGATATCTCATGTATCATAATTGCAGTGATAAAGCATGCAAACATACATGAGAAGGGTATAAGGAACATATCTAGTTTTCTTTTCCTTTCCTATCACAAAGTTCAAATTCTAATAGAAATGATCTGCCTTTAGAATAGCTGTTCTTACAGTGAATTTTATTGTCATTCAACTTACTTCTGTCATTTAAACAAAATAATTTGTCAATGTTTATACTTGAAAATATTTAATACAAATTAATATTAAGACTAATTTGTATAATGTGGAAAGTTTGTGTTATTAATATGAGATAAATACATAGTTCAATAAGAATTTTTTTTTTTAATTATCAAATCAGGATATAATATTACAATGTCTTCTACAGGGACAAAACACTACCTTCAGATCTGTACTTATAAACCAATCATTTATTTAAATGCACCAAATGAATAAAAGCCCACACTGTTACTAGGTAAACATATTATTCTTATTAATATATGAGAAAAATCTATAAACATGATTTGTTTAAAGTAAATATGAGGTTAAGGTTTCTCCCTTCCTATAACTGATTCCATTTGAAAAGTATGGTGCCAAATCAAACAGTCAAAACTGATGTGTCTTTCTTCTTTCGTTTCTCATTTGAGAGGTTAACAAAAATAATAAACAAGTAACTCATCACAAAGCTGTTCTCAGGGTTGCGATATGGACAGCTTTGTCCTGGTTCAAGTTAAAATAACTAGTAACATGTCTTATCATTATTGCTAGTTTTCTATTTTTACAAACATCAACTTTATTTATTTGATATTAAAAATTATTCTCATCTTTTTATAAAACCACTTGCCTTAAATTTTGGCTATATACTAGAAATATTCACCCACAAGGGCAGCTCTAAAATAAGAGTACATCCTTTCCATTATTTTATATTTTCTAAAAGTTTCTATTTTTAGTTTTTTTTAATGAAATTTAATTTTTATGTATTTCCATTGACTATAATGTTCATTTCTCCTGAAAGCAGGTCAGGAAGAAAATAGAATTAAAACAATGTAGAGTAAAAAAAGTTTTAGATGTAAGTCTTTTGGCTTAACAGTTTGTAGGTTTTCATATCCTGCAGTAGTTTCAGGTTTTAATATATATGAAAATCAGTGGTCTTGTATCTATGCATATGTGTCATCTATAATATAATTTTGACAGATGGAGAGCTGGATAAATCTAGTTCCTGACTATAGAAAACATTGGCTTGACTTGCACTCTACCAAAACTTGTTTAAGAAGGCATTCACGTGTATTTACTTTTTAAATAACGATTCATTTTTTTTTTTTTTTTTTTTGTCCTGCCCTTCTTTCTCATTGAGATGCTGGTATCCCCATCTTTGATGGTTCCGTATACACATTTTACTTGAGCTGTAATGATCTTTTTACGGATTATTCTATGCATAATGCTGATGGCTCCTATGTTACATCTCATCCTTATTAAAAATAAATATGTTACCTTGCCCCCGTTTGCACCATCTAAAATTCTGACAACAATATCTTACTTAAAAAAATACAAACCTAGAAACCAGGAAGCAGTTTCTCCCACTAGCAGCCCCAGACAGACTGCTCATTGAAAATGTAATACACTGCTGCCGTGTCACAGGTCAGCTGGCAAATGGCAATCTGAATTTTAAAAGGAATATGAATAAAATTCTGTTTTATTTTGAAAATGAACTTTCTGCCCTCCATCATGAATCCAATATATGTCTTAATCTTCTATGCTCTTGAAGCCTGCGGCTCCTAGCTGAGTCCTTTGACTTCTGAACCTAATAAGGAAATAGGTTGTTTTCTCATCCTCGTCTCATTTTTAGAAGGGCTGAAACAAACAGTCCCCTATTTCAAATGTAATTGACAAAGCATAAAATCATGTATGTTATATAATTTTAGATTTACAACCAAACTCAGCACTGGGATGTTTTATTTTTAAATTTGATTAAGATGTTATACCTTTAGAAATGTGCTGTCAAGATTCAAAATAAAAATTTCCAAGTGTACGATTGCATGTTTACCTTGGAACTATACATGTAAAGCTGATAAAGGATAGACTGGATAATGGTACCTTCAGTCAGGAACATTTTCATTTAACCTGGACATTATTCACAGCCTTACATAGAGATGTAGAGAGAGATTTTTTTAAATGTATTTATGGCTATTGTTGATATTTAAAAATCAACTGGGTGTGCACTGTGTCTGTATCTACATTTGATTTTTTTTTTACTAAATATAAATTTGTTTATCACTATGCTCATTCATACCTTTCTAAACATTACCACATTCATTTGAATTCATGACTTCTCATTAGAGAAGAAAATGTTCTTTTTAGAAAAATAAGATTTTGGTTTTTGTGTCTGTTTGTTTTTTTATTAAAAAAATCCCAGACTGATACATTGTCATGCCTTAATTACTCTTATTTTTAAAAAATAATTTTGGAAATTATTTTTTTAATGAGAAATGGTAGACTATGAAAACATTTAAAATAAGAGCAGTTAAGTATGCTATGCTGTTACTGAATCTCATAACCATATTTGTGTAGCATCATCACAACCTAACTAACTGATCATTCTAAGAAAATAAATGCTGACATTTCAATGAGCTGTTTGCATTGTATGTGTGTGTGTATATATATGAGAAAGAGGTACACATTCACAGTTGAGTGAGCAAAGAGTTATTTAAATAGTTAGATTTTTTTAACCTAAAATTTATCCATTATGATTTTTCAAATTATAATTGTATTTTAAATTTCTTTGGGTATTATATTTCATTTTTAGCTTATAGCTAGTAACGTGCTAATAGTGTTGCTCAAATTATTTAATGTTACAAAGACGACAAAAAAACTTTTTAAAACTTTAAATAGCTATGAAATCTGACAATTAAGTTCATGAACTCATCCAAGAACAAGTGCTACAAACATACCTCATTTCTGAATGTCACTATGGTCACCTGTGAAGTATTTCCCTTGGGAACTGAGGCACTGATGCCAGTGCCTAGTCCATTCTTCAAAGCAATTTTGGAACTCCTTTTGTGGAATGGCCATAACTGTTTCTCTATCACTGTTCACTTGGTCTGCTACACTTTTCACAGTCAACCAACAATCTGACACAGAATTTGGTGATTGTTTGTAATGCTTTTATAAGTTCTGCTCACTACTGGCCATCCTGACCTCTCTTCATCAGTGACGCTTTCTCTCTCCTCAGAAAAATGTTGAATCCATTTGTACACTACAGTTTTCTTCATGGCATGATCCCCATCAACTTGGACTGACTGACATGTCCCTGATTCACTTCCACTCTTGCCAAGTATAACAAGAATTTAATGTTTGTTCATTATTCTAATTCAAGCTCCAACATTTTCACGACTGCACATAAACACATGCAACATCAATAATGAACACCATTCAGCAACACGCTGCCACATGTTGATACAAACACATTTATAAAACACTGATATACCAAGGTTATGAGACCCTACTGAGTTGTTTGCACAGTGCTGCCAAAGTAAGCACACATGATTGCAAGTTTGTGAACTTGATTGTCAGTCCCCGTATGTTCAGTCTTCACTCCTTTTCTTGGTATTCCAATAATATATAGGATCAAAGATAACATGAATTATAGTAGACCTGATAGAATTATGTATAGTTCAAAAAAACACTTACTGAATATCCTATATGTCCAAATATTGAAATTATAACTAACATATACAAAAATGGTCTAGAAACAATAAGATATTTTAGTTAGGGTAATCAGACAAATGATATGATAATTGCCATTAAGCAAGACAAGTGTAATAATAAAATTAGGCACAAGATGAGGTAGAAGGTCAAGGAGGGCACACAACCTGGAATAAAAACGAGGAGCCTAGTGAGAGCATTATGGTAAAAATGATGTTTAAGAGTGTTCTTAAAGAATCATGTTTAATGTTAGCTGAAGGAGAACTTAGATATTTTCTTATATAGTCAGTTCATTTTATGCAGGCATAAAATTTTTGGAAGTATAAAAAAGAGAAGGGATCTGTATATACATGAAATAACTGAAAATAAACACTATATGGTCCATAATGTGAATGACTTCTTAATACCCAAATTACTGTTTCCCCATTGGTTGTCAGCCTAGCAGTTTGGAAGAAATTAATTCAACATCCAGGGATATGTGTTGCTTAGACTAAGCCAATTAAGTGAGTTACATTTCCCTAGGGAGTTATTGCTACAGGAATTTAGGTGTATATAACTTATGTGATAATGATGCATGGGCATATTATCTTGATTCAGGTATGAGTGTATGATCTGATTGACACAATGCACTACACAGGATAGTAATTATATCTCATGGCTATGGAATGACAATCTTTATGTTCTACTATTTTATTATAAAGACAGGAAGGCTGTGAGAGTTCTAGATATGTCCGTATTCCAGGCAGGAAGAATAAGGAGAAAGAGCAAAAGGTTAATTTCTAGTAAAGATCCTTCCCAGAAACTATATCCAACAAATTGTGCTTACATCTCAGTGACCAGAAATTTGCCAAATATCTACTTATAGCTGTAAAGGAGGAAGAAAATGTGTTTTTAGCAGGCACACATCTAATACAAAATAAATTAGAATCTGTTCATAAAGAAGAAGAGGAGAATTAATATTATGTAGGATACTAACAGTTTCTAATCTATAACCACTGGCTTTAAAGTGTTCACAGTTTATTACGGAAAATCGATAAATAAAAACTGCTTACAAACTATTTTAAAATCCAGTTTAGCAAATGTATCCAAAAGGTATTGTTCAGGAGAGAATTATCTTTGCTTGGTGGGCTTTTACTTGTAAGAAATAAGTAAATTTAGATTACATTCCTGTACATAGAAAATCAAAGCAGTTTTTAGTTTCAAGGCACAACAAACTCAAATATTGTAGAAAAGAAACAAAGAAATAAATAAACTAATAATTTTTGAAAGCCAAAAGGGACATTATCTGTGGATTGGTTTCCTAATGCATTATTTGAGGGGAACCTGAAAAAAAACAAATGATACAAAAACAAAAAACAAGGTAGAAAGCCAGGCTGTGGTGAGAATTTGAATCTTTTCTTAGAAGCACTCGTGTTTGCTTCTCTCGGAATATGATTAAACATGGTGTCTTGTGGCCTTGTCAGTCAAAACTTCTGGAATTTACAGTGCACACTGTAGTAGGAAGTCCCTGTAAGCCCTTGATGGGAAACAATCACAGCTGTCTCAGCTACCAAGAGAAGGTAACCAGTCCCCCTATTGCTACAGAATACTCCAATACCACATCCTTTGCAAATTTTGCACAACCCACATCAAGTGTGATGGTTCTTTGTAATACAACTCATAGAAATATCACCAATCATCTCATATTGGGTAACACATTGATATTAAGTGAAAGTAGCAGCCAAGAAAACACAAATAATGGAGACATCTGAAAAAGATAATTTAAAAGTTCAATAATTAAAAAAATACACATTGAATTAGAACAGATGATTATTTAAAAATAAAGATTTGGGAAATAAAAAGTTTATTGTAGTAAAAATTTTAACTTGATATAAGCATCCATAGCAAAAATCAATGTAGATAAAAAGCTAACAAAATCATTCTGAACAACATAAGAAGATTCAAAGAGATGTACAATATAAAATTTAAGTTAAGACAAAGAGTACATTTGAGGAGTTCTGATATACTTCCAAGAGTAGATCCAAAATAAGAGAATAAAATGAATAAAGAAAAAAACAGGTAACAAAGATTTTCTGTGTTTTCCACAAATTAAATAACAATTGAATCTTTATTTTAAAATATTTCACTAAAGATAATTAGATTATTTTTTTCAGACTAAAGTGTTTTTACAGTTTGTATCCCACAGAATAAGAATATAAATATACCAATATTTGGCCTCAAATTTCTCAGTAAAATAAAAAATTACTCTAAATTCACAGTGCTTTTGCTAGATTTAGAATCATAAAAAACCTAAGGCAAAATTGTATTTTATTAGTCATATAAGAATTCAGAACGTTAACCTGTCATATACATTACTAGAAAATACACTTCAGCCAAAATGATAATAATAATAATAATAATTCCAGGACATAAAGTATACTTCAAGAAGCACTTATGAGCATACATATCAATTAAACATGGTGTTAAATATGAATAAATATGATAATAACTCATTATTTTAATAAGCTGATGAATTAACATTCTAGATTAAAGAAGCATGAGTATTGGTAAGAGAATCTTTGCAAGTAAAAGCCTAGCAAAATAAAAGTGTGCAAAGAATTTATCTTTGTAAAGAATATTTTTATGGGAAAACGTAAAGGTAAAGATTTAGTAAAACACTAAAAATTCAGATTAAAAATTTGATATATTTGCTTTATCAAAATTAATAATAATTCTTTAAAAGACAGTGTTGTAAAAATTAAAAATTAGGTTAGAAAAATATTAGAATGTGTAATGAGATTTTACCCCCCTATAATGTGAATACAAACTGATCAATTGAAGATTCGTAAAAAGGTTTAACAAAGTACTTGCACAAGAAAAAAATTAAAGGCCAAAAAGTCAAATAAAAAGATTCTCAATATTAATATTTATCAGAAAAATGCAAATTAAATACCTGATGAAGCACTACTACACATCCACTATAGAAGTGCTGAAATTTATAAGACTGGCAAAACAAAGTCTTGGCAAATATTTGGAACTTATACATTGGTGGTTGAAATGCAAAATGGTAAATAGAAATTGAATACCTCTTAGCTAAAATTTAAAATAACAATGCCAAGTGTTGAGGAACTTGAAGAGACAGAAAATTCGTATTTTAATGGAAATGGAAATGGCATAACTAGTTTTTAAAATTGCTTACAGGTTTTTTTTGAAGTTTAAAGGTACATAAATCCAGTCCAGCAATTGAATGCTTAAGTGTTTCTCTAATACAGTAAAAATATGTCATTACCAATTGAGCAGGTATTCAAATAATAAAGAAATACCATGAATAACTTTATGTACATACACTCAAAACTTAGATAAAATAGAATAATTCCTTGAAGCACAAACTACCAAACTCACTCTAGATGAAATAAATATGCTGAATATTCCTATGCTATTAAAGAAATGGAAATTAATACATAGTTAAAAGGCATTCCAGTAAAGACATCTCCATACACAAATGTTTCACTAGTAAATTTTAACAAATATTTAAAGAACAAATAAAATCAATTTTGTACAATATCTTTTAGAAAATAAAAGATGAGAAAGAATTCTTATTTTACAACACCAGAATTATTCCAAATCAAATATCAGGTAAAGACAGTTCAGATAAAGAAAACTACATATCAGTAACCCCATGAAGATAAACACAAAAATCCTCAACAGAGTGTTATCAAATCAAATACACCAAAGACATAAACACCAAATCCTCAACAGAGTGTTATCAAATCAAATACACCATATCATAACCTAATAGAGCTTATCCCAGTAATACGATATTAAAACTTAATTTAATATATTATAATTTATATACCGGTAATTGTATTAATTGATATAAAAAAAAACTTTGGCGTCACTGCTGCAGCCATTTTGAGGGGTGCCTCCCCTCCCAGCAGACATCACCATCATGTGGACAGGGACAAGGAGATGTTCTATCTGGTGCCATCAGAGAGGTGCACATCTTCTTTGTGGACCAGAACACTTGAAGGTCACCCCTGACATTGACTGTTGCTGATTTAAAACGCTACCAGAATTTGTATGTGAAGGATTCCCAGACCCTCCAGCCAGCTCAGCAACACCTACTTCTCTGACTGGGTTATGATTAAGGTCCTGCCAAGAAAGACTCCATTAGATCTATGCTGAAGAAAACTCCCAGGTTTTCCTAATTCCTTTGCAGCACATCAAGCCCCAATGCCTTAAGACTTGGGTACCTGTATTATGACAGCAAGAGTGCCAGAGCCCACAAAGATACATTCGACCTGTCAGCTCCTCTGACAAAGCAGACATAATAGCTTACTTACCAGCCATGCAAAGTAGTAAGCCAAGTACCACTGCATGACATCAGCAGCTGATTAACATACAAAGAAAATAACTTAGACTAGAGCCCTGTCTTTTCTTGAAAAGCTGGGATTTGAAGAGCTATTCTGAGATCTGTTCTAGCAAGTGACTCATAGAACTATAGAGTGCATCAGTTCCTGAGTTCAAAGACTGAGTTGCAATTGACTAAAAAATAGACAAAAAAATCTTGACGAATTGTACAGATGTGCAAGACAAAGTAAATTTAGCCTTCAGCTAGTGGTGGTTGGACTGAAAATTTGTAAACTACACCTGTTATAGGTAGTATAACATTTTTTTCTCTTACTGCTTTCTTGTTTTCTGTTACCGCTGGAGCCCCTGGAGGCTGAGATGTTCTCAGATAATTCACATTGCCCTGACTGTGGGCACCAGTAGTTCCCTAGTTTACGAACAGGCCATTGGTTGTACCAAACAGAACTTGTTGCAAATAAATATTGCCAAGTATCCTTAGACCGTATTAACAGGGCTGATTATTGCCCTGAGTGCTATCCTAAAAATTCTGCTAATAGAAGCCTTGTTCATCCTTGGTTTTTTCCACTTGAGTGAGCTCCTCAAAATCTTACCAGGTGGACCTTTGAAAAAGTTTGTCACCCATTTATTCAGGGTCCCCCACTAGTTAGAAAAAAGATATATGACTATCGAGCAGCTGGTTTTAACCCTGCATTAAAGCTAATCTTTACCCGAACAGACACAACCTTAAACAAAAAAACTTGGCCATGGTAGTTAACTTCTTAAAAAGTCAAAATTATGGAGATTCTAGAGAATTTTGTACTAGTTGTTCGAGAGATAGAAGAATTACTCCTTTTAAATGTGATCCTGACTGTTAATACTTTGGGAAACTGCCTAAATAGCTGGATCTGTTACCATGGTCTATACCTGTTTTGTTCAGCATGAATTTAATCAGTATTCTAGCCCAACTATTAATCTAGAACCAGACTATTTTATGTTCCCTATATTTTGGAATTAGCATATCCCTCCTAAAAAGATCTACAGCCTAATTATTGAAAAATGGCATGGTAGTCCTGAAGGAGAGGCCCTCATACTATGTATACTATAATGATACTTCTAGTGATAATTTTGGTGGGAAAGCATCCTCATTGTAGCTGATTATAGATTTTTTTCTAATTCAATAAACATTTTAATAAGAAAAAAAAAGAAAGAAAAAACTTTGACAAAATGCAATACTGACTTATGATAAAACACTTAGCAAACAAAAATGGAAGGGAACTGTCAATGTAATAAAGGAATCTAGCAAAACAAACAAAGGAACAAACGTAAAACCTTCAGCTAGCGGTGAAAGACAATACTTTCCACCTAAGATAGGAGAAAAAACAAGTAAATCCATTCTCACCATTTTTATCTAACATCTTACTATAAGATATAGTCAACTCAACATGGCAAAAATAAATAAATACATACATACATGCATGCATATGTACATACATAAATAAATAAAATACAAGTTATAAAGCAATAAATCTCTCCCATTTATATGAACATGACTGTCTATATACATAGAAAATCCCAAGAAATTTACAAAAAAAAAAATTATAGAACTAATTAAAGAGTTCAACAAGGCCACAAAATACAAGGTCATTGAAAAAAATAGCAGTTATATTTATATTTCCTAATAATGAATAATAAAAAGCTTTCAAAAATAATATTTATAATATTTCAAAAAACACAGAACATGTAGCTACAAATTTAAGAAAAAAATTGTAGGATCTATATGCTGAACACTATGAAACACTCCTAAAATAAATCAAAGATCTACCGGGTAAATAAATATAGGGATATGCTGTGTTCATGAATTTGAAAACTAAATTAAGTAAAACTATCAATAATCTGAATATTCACATAAAATGTTGAGCTTGTTATTGACTATATTCTCTATGCTGTATGTTGTATCCCTGTGATTATTTTGTAACTACCAATTTGTGCTTCTAACCCCTTTTCCTTTATTACCTACCCTCCAACCTTCCTCCCATCTGACAACCCTCAAAATGTTCTCTGTACCTATCAATCTGTTTCTGTTTTGTTTGTGTATTTTGTTTTTTATATTCCACATAGTGTCTGGTGGGTACTAGACTAATTGGGAGATCCTTGCATCAATTCTATAAATGTCTTAACACTATGCTATACACCTGAAACTAATATAAAGTAATATTGAATTTAAACTGTAGCTGAAAAAAAATAATTTAAAAAATTGACATAAGACATACAGTGACCCCTCCTTTTTCTCGGTTAATGGGGACCAGAACCTTCCGCAAAAGCTGAAAGCCCGTGAAGTAGGATTTGCCCCTAGGAATTTTCTCATGGGTCGATGTCGCACCGGAAACCCATCCCGCGCCTTTATGAGAGCCCGTGGGATGTGCTCTGAGTCGCCTCATCTCTTTGTGTGACATGCAGGGATCCTTCTCTCTCGCGCATCCACATGAAACCACGCTCCTTTCCGCCATGTGGCTGCCGACATGGTTGTAATTTTTCATTTTTATTTTTTGATGAATATTTTGGGAAAACCCGCGAAGCACTGAAGCCGCAAAACATGAAGCGCGAAGTGGCGAGGGAACACTGTATTAGCAAGAGAAAAAATAATTTAACAACATTCTTATCAAAATTTCAGCAGGACCTTTTGTAGAACTAGACAAGATTACTCTGAAATACGTGACAAAATAAAGGAATATAATAGCTAAAGTAATGTTGAAGCAGAGGAATTAAAAGGGAGGAATCACTTTACCTAATTTCAAAGCTTATTATGTGGTGATATTAAATAATACCATGTGGTGTGGGTAAAGGGTCAGACATATAAACCCATAGAACAGAATAGAGAGGCCAATAATAACCCATGCACACATAAATAAATTATATTTGACAAAGTTGCAAAATCAGTTCCATGGAAGAAAAATTGCTTTTTCAATAAATAGTATTCGTGAAATTTAATATCCATAGCAAAAAAAATTACCAATGCTGAATTAACCTGAATTACATTTGTATTATACCTACTGTTAATTGTAGAACACCTCCACCTGTCATTCTTTTTCAAAATCAGGATTCCTGTTCTAAGTCCTTATTTTGTTCATATATTTTAGGATCATCTTAAGAGGTTCTGTAAAATAATCCTTTTCATTTGTTTCAAGCTGCAATCACCTACAGAAGAATTTGCATTGCGTGTTATGAAGTCTCTTCATTCATCAACATGAATATTTAGTTATACATTATTCTTTATGTCTAAGTTTTATATTACCTACTGATGCTAGATTTAATCATAGGTATTTTGTGGTCTTTGTTAGTTTCTAATATTGTTTTATATTAAATTATAGGTACAGTTCCTAATAATGCTTTGCTGGCATAAAATACAGTCTGGATTCTGAATAACTTATTTTTATTTACAAATATTTTTGTAGGTTTGCCTAAATTTTATAGGTAGACAATTTGTTGTCTGAGGTCAATGCCTTTTATCCCTTCCTCAATTTATACTTTATATTCTTTTACATATTTCACTGTTTAGAATATCTGGTGCAATATAAAATAGAAGTATGATAGAAGGCATTTGTACTTTGTATATGAATTTAAAGGAAGCTATTGTATTGTATTAATTTTGCACAATATTTTGTTTGTATGATAAATGACTTTCATCAAGGAAAATATATTGTTGGATTTCTAGTGTTATAAAATATATTAATTTTACTAATGCTTTTTGCTTTACTTATTGAAATTTTTAAAGATTTATTTTTATTGTTTTTGACAGAGAGAGACAAAGACAGAGAGAGACAGAGAGAAGGAGGAGGGCCCAGAGCAGTCTCAATTGTTGTACATCATTAATTTTCAACATAGTTTCATTCCACAGGTGGGTGTGGGCCACTCAGGGCAGGAACTGGGCATGGGGTCTCCTACATGGGAGGCAGGCTCATGTGAGCTGGGGGGGCCTCCCACATGAGAGGCATGCCTGAGGCGGGAGCCAAACAGGGGTCCTCCCACATGAGAAGCTTGCCCCAGTGGGAACCAAACGGGTAGTAAGCCCACCCCCATTCAGTATATGGGTTCACAAGCGCTTGGGCCAGGATATGATTCTCGGACTCCAGGACTGCAATGGGAGTGCTCAAGCCACAGAGTCATCCCCTATTTATTGAAATTACATGATTATATTTCCCTTTTATATTTTAATGTAATAGCTATGGGGATATACTTCATGTTGAATCAACTTTGAACACTGCAGTTTGGTAATTAAAAAACTATATTTTTACCTATGTTTATAAATGAGATCTGTTTTAATTACAGTTTTTTTTATATTTCTTGCAGTGTTTATCATAAAATTTATACTACCCTTATAAAATAATTTGGCAGGGGTGGCTCAATTGGTTAAGTGCTCACTTTGCAGCCCCGGGGACCGAGGATTGAATCCCGGCCCCGGCCCATGTGGACCCATATGCTGAACTGGGCCCCCAGTTCAGTTCTCACCGGGGTGAGACCCCGGCCCAGTTCCTGCCCTGTGCAGACCCACGCCAACCTGTGGAATGAAACTATGTGGAAAAATCAATGATGTGCAGCTATGGAGACTGTTCTGGGCCCTCCCCCTTCTCTCTGTCTCTGTCTCTGTATCTCTCTCTCTCTGTCAAAAACAATAAAAATAATAAATCATTAAAAAAAAATTTGGCAAACACTGAATTTTTTTCTTCTCTGGAAGACTTTTTATACTATTGGTCTTTATGTTGCTTAAATGCAAGGTACTACATATTTCTAAAATCATCTATGGAAGGTGTTTGTTTTTTGAAGCAGGGATAAGATGTAGATTTATAGATTTATACAGATATTGTTTTATCTTGAGTAGATTTGCTAAGTTAGTTTTCAGGAATTCTGCATTTTATCTAATGTTTCACTTTTTTCTTATGTAAATATGGAAAACCTTAGATTTTGTTAAGAATCACTTCAGCAACATTTCTTATATTTGACATCCAGTATTCTCAGCATTGCTCAGTTCTAAATATTTTCTAGTTTTCATAATAATTTATCATGTGAACCATCAGTAATTTAGAAATATTAAATGGATTTAGGGGGTTGATTCTTTGTTATTTATTATTATCTTAGTTTCTTCCAGGTTAGATGAAAAAGTCTTCCTAGACTTTTGTTGTTGTTGTTAAGACTTTTTTCTGTTGCCTGTATTTAATTTTCATAAGTGTATGTGTGTTTGAAAAAATTTCAAATGCTCTGCAAGATAAGTATAAATATTATGTATGTGTGTTAGTATATATATTTGTTCACTGAGTTATTCAAGTAACTTATATTCTTACTAAAATTATTTCCTGCTCAACCTATCAATAACTGAAAAAATACCAACATTTACGATGGTGAATTTGTCCTTTTTTCTTGATATTTAGTATCTGTTTATAGTTGACACTATGCTAAATAAAACAAAAATTTACAGATATTACATATTTCTGTATGTTTCTTCTGTGCTATCTTTAAAGATCTATTTTAGATCTATATATTAGCTTTATAGGCATATTTACTTTTACATTATTGGAGGTTTACCAGCCTTATTGAGACTGTTACATTATTATTTTTTAAAACCCCTTTCTTTATTAATCCATTTATATTTTTTATATTTACTGATTTAAAAAATTTACCATACTATTTTTAATTTTTATTTACATTTATTTGTTTTCTTTAATCACCCTCCACCTTCCATTATTCTGACTTTTATTTCTATGGATTTATTAAGTTTTCTCTATTTCATATTTTATCATACAGCTACGGAAATCAATCATTTTATTTATTTTTGATGGATTAAAATGTTTAATCCATTAAACATTTACTCTATATACTTAGCAATTCTAATGATACTAATTATGTCTTTGATTCTCACAAAAAAATCAAATCTCCAGTTTCAAAAAATTTACATATTTAAAAAAATGTTTTATTTTGCATATTTAATAATTAAATTGTAGATATTTAGTAGTTATTATTAGTCAATAAAAATGTTGTGATTGTTATCATAATAATTAATTTGTACTCTCAGATATTATTCACATTTGCCCAAATACTTATCAGTTTTGATTGCTCATTTTGCTTTATAAGAGATCTGTCAATTAACTTTGTGAACTTACCACTGTCTGCTTATGTTGGTGGCACTATACAAAACACTTGGTAAGGTTTCATAACCGTGGTATATCAGTGTCTCACAGCTGTGTTTGTGTTGTCATATGGCGGTGTCTTGCTGAGTGGTGTTCATTATTGTTGTTGCATGTTTTTGTGTGCTGTAGTGAGTATGTCGAAGCTTGAAATAGAGCAATGAACAAACATTAAATTTCTTGTTATACTTGGCAAGACTGGGAATCATACCATGAAGAAAATGACAATATAGAAATGGATTAAATATTTTTTCTGGGAGAAAAAGCATCATTGACAAAGAGAGGTCAGGCCAGGCAGTAACCAGCAGAACTGAAAAAAACATTTCAAAAATCCATCGAATTGTGCATCCAAATAGTCGGTTGACTGTGAGAAGCACAGTAGACCAAGTAAACATTGATAGAGAAACAGGAAAATGTGAACCGAAAATTTTAACATGAGAAAGGTGTGTGCGCAAACAGTCCTGAAGAAGCTCACCGATGAATAAAAGCAAAGGAGAGTAAACGTTTACCAAGACCACTTGCAGAGGAAAGATGATGTTTTGGGCTGTATTATCACTGGTGATCAAACATGGGTGTACCAATACAACCTCCAAGCAAAGCATTAAAGTGCACAATGGAAGTCAGCCAATTCACCAAGACAAAAAAAAAAAAAAAAAAAATTCTGTCAATACAAATGAAGAGTCAAAATGACTTTGCTAACCTTTGTTTTGATATCAGAGGAATTGTTCGTTATGCATTTGTACCAACAGGGCAGTCAATCAAGCTTACTATTTGCGAGTGCAGCAGCCTGAAAATATTAGATTAAAACAACCTGGACTTTTCAACAACACATAGCTCTTCTATTAGGACAATATACTGACTCACATGACACCATCTGTGAGGGAGTTTTTAGACAGTAAACAAAAAACTGTATTGGAACACCCTCCCTACTCTTCTGATCAGGCCCCGAATGCTTTTTTTTTTTTTTTTTTTGCTTTTTCTTTACTCAAATATAAAGAAAATATTGACTGGATGGCTTTTTGATGGCATTCAGAACATCAAGGGTAATACAATGAAAGCTCTGATGGCCCTTCCAGTAAAAGAGTTCCAAAATTGCTTTGAAGAGTGAAGTAGGTGCTGGCATTGGTGCAAAGCTTCCCAAGGAGAGTACTTCAAAGATGACCTAGTGATATGCTAGCACTTGTTCTAGAATGAATTCTTGAGCTTGTCAGACATTGTATATCTCATTCCTTTTTCTTCTCTTCATTTTTTGTTTTAGGTGTACATTATCCAGCCTTCCTTTTTAGAAATCACAAGTGAGTGTTATCCTCTTTCTAATTTCCTGAAAATGTCTCTTTATCTCTTTATATAATAAACTAGCACTATATAATATTGAGTTTTGACAAATATTTTCTTAAACACTAGATATATTTTCTACAATTAATGTGTCTGATGTTGTTTTTACCAAGTTACATATAGCCCAAAGTGTCGTTCTTTTATATATAAACCCTATTTATAACCTCTGGTTGCATTTAAGACTGCTTCCCTCTTTTTTTTTTTAAATATATTTTTATTTATTTATTTATTTTTGACAGAGAGAGAGAGAGAGAGAGAGAGAGAGAGACAGAGACAGAGACAGAGACAGACAGAGAGAGAACTGAACTGGCGGAGCTCCCAGTTCAGCATATGGGTCCACACGGGCCGGGGCCGAGATTCGATCCTCGGTCCCCGGTGCTGCAAAGTGAGTGCTTAACCCACTGAGCCATCCTGGCTTCCCCTGCTTCCCTCTTTTTAATCAACTTCTTTATAAAGTTTTCAATTGTCTTGCTAAGGATTTATTGGGGATCCCATTTCTGAGAATTTATAGGTTAATAATACTGAGAGGGGAAGCCGGGATGGCTCAGTGGGTTGGGCGCTCACTTTGCAGTGCCGGGGACCGAGGATCGAATCCCGGCCGCGGCCCGTGCAGAACTATGTGCTGAACTGGGAGCTCCCCTAGTTCAGTTCTCTCTCTGTCTCTCTGTGTGTGTGTCTCTCTCTCTCCTCTGTCAAAATAAATAAATAAATAAAATATATATTTAAAAAAAATAATAATACTGAGAAATTCTCAGTATTATCTTTTTTAATATAATTACTTTCCTTTTCCTTTTTGGTACATTGCATAATTAGATGCTATTCATTATATATAACTATTTTCTTAACTTCTCATACATATGTTATTTTTTTCTCACTATACTACATACAAAATAATTCTAAAAATTTTATTTATTCTCTGTCAACTATATGTAAGTTGATTGTTAACTTTTCCATTGAGTTTTTATTTATTTATGCTCTCCTTTCTTAATGTTAAATTTAGTACCTACTCAATCAAGTTATGGCTAATTTTATATAGTCAAGTTGCTTTTCTATTTTCTATTCTGCTTTTTTAAACTTAAACATATAAATTACATTATTTGAAATCTAATACTGCTATTTTTATATACACAGACTCCTAATCATAGTGTCTTTGTTTCCCTCCTCTATGGGTCTTATTATTTTGCATTGTAAATTTGACCTTATCATCTCCATCTTGCATGGGCATGTTCACTTCTCAAATTCTCAGTAACGAAGAACCACTGATTTGCTTTCAAATCCCTCATAATTTTTTACTCTTTGTATCAAAATAATGAGTTATTAGAATAAATCAAATAAACATAGACATAACAATAAGTGCACTAGGTTTTAAAAGTTATTGGTCAAATTTATACTATATACTGTTATATTGCTATAACCATTTCTAATACTCTCAGTTTTGTCATTTTCTCATCAATGATGGGCAGCAGAAAGTTCATGAATCAGTGCTAAGCCACACTTACACTCTCAGTAGCACTGCTCTAGAATGCTTTTGCTGTGTCATGTCTGGCAGATTTGTCAGTGATGTGAGAAAAATTTTTACCATTAACTGTTGTTTGAAAGAGTCTCAGATTATTTGGATAATGTAATTTTTACACTCACACCTACTTGAAGTAAAAGTCAATTTTTATAAATTTTCAGGAAACATATTTTTTCTCAAGCATACATCAGGTAAAAAAAAATAAGCATTTCCCCCCCATCTTTTACATTGAAGAATGTTTATGCTTATGTCCATTTTTTCCCTTAAGGTAGGTAGAACCTTTTGAAGCTGTGTGTGACACTCCCAATGGTAATAGTTCACCTTGTGTTGTCACAGACTTACCATACTATTCCTGAGACAGACCACAACTCCCTATCCCACTGACCTAACCTGGCATTCACTGACTTCTGGGTCATACAATACAGAATCAATTGAAAAGCTTATTTCTTTCATTTTAAGTCATATAATCATTTCTTACTTTTACATTGAATGCATTATATGTATTTTATCATGGAATGTTAAAAATTTATTTAATTAGTCTTTTTCTCTTATTCATCCAAAATTCATAGAACATTATTCATTCCTAGTAGTAATGATATCTGAGCTTGAATTGCAAGATCTTTCTTGTTTGTTGTTTTTCTCTACAATTCTTAAATTTTCTTTTAAGTTTTTCTCTATACATAAAATTAGGTGATCTCTTGTTTGCAACCACCTAATTCATAATGGATAATTATTTATCAGATGTAAATATAAATAAAGCAAGACAATTTACATAACAAAAGACAGAAAAGAAATAGCTACAAAGTTATACACTCTGTCAGTTCCAAGAAAGATGGAAATTATAGCCAACTAAGTGTGATATACAGCAAACATCTAAAACAAAGCAATATCATAGTATAAAGTGCAAGGTGAGAAAAATATATTATTAAAATTAAAAATAAAATTCCAAGGTTTACAGTCTTAATAGCAGATTATATTAAATCTAGAAAATGAAACAAAAAAAAAGTAGTTAAATAAATTCAATTATAGATATTTTTATAAGGACTTGGATCACAAAAATTAATAGTACATAGAGGATACATATTAGCAGAAGAAATCAGGATGCAAATAGACAAAATATTTTTGATAGTGGTAAATTCTGAAAATCAGGTAATAAACATAACATATGAAGATTGAGGACACACAATATAGAGATACATAGAGATGCATTAAATAGTATGTACTAGAAAAATTTTTCTCAAGTGATTTTTTTTCAGATCTAGTATCTTAGTTTTCATTATGCATTCTTTTTTTATTTTTATTATTTAAGTAATTTTTAAATTTATTGGGGTGACATCTGTTGGTAAAAATCACATAGGTTCCAAATTACATCATCTATGTATTGCATTATATGCTCACCATCCAGAGTCAGTTCCCTTTCCATCACCATATATTGGGCTAACCCCACCCTCACTCTCCCAACCCCCACCTCTCTCATCCTCAAGTAACCACTAAACAATTGTGTTCATGAGGTTTTGTTTCTTTGTTGCTTTTAATTTTATATTCCACATATGAGTCAAATCATATGGTTCTTGTTTTTTTCTGTCTGGCTTATGTCACTTAGCATGATGATCTCAAGTTTCACCCATGTTGTTGTGAATGGCAGTATTACATCTTTTCTTATAGCTGAGTAAAATTCCATTGTATATATGTACCATAGTTTTTTTATCCAGTCATCTATCAAAGATCACTTTGGTTGTTTTGTGATTTATCCACCATGAACAGTGCTGCAATGAACATTGGGGTATATATGCCTTTACAGACTAAGGTTTTCAAGTTTTGAGAGTAGATACCCAGAAGAAGGGTTGCTGGGTCATAGGGTAGATCCACTCCCAATTTTCTGAGAAATCTCCGTACTGTACTCCATAGCAGTTGTACAAATTTGCATTTCCACGAGCAGTGTACAAGGTTTTCTTTTTTCTCCACAGCCTCTATAGTACTTGTTGTTCCTTGTCTTATTGATAATACTCATTCTAACAGGTGTGAGGTGGTATCTCATTGTGGTTTTGATTTGCCTTTCCCTAGTAGCTAATGAAGTTGAGCATTGTTTTAAATGTCTGTTGGCCACTTGTATGTTTTCATGTGTGAAATGTCTGTTTAAATCTTCTGTCAATTTTTCAATTAAATTGTTTGTTTTTGTTGTTCAGTTGTATGAGTTCTTTATATATTTTAGAAAATAGTCCCTTATTAGAGGCACTGTTTGCAATTTTTTTTTCAGTTGGTTGGTTGCCCCTGCTTTGTTGATGGTTTCTTTTGCTGTGCAGAAGCTTTTAAATTCATATAGCCCCTTTTGTTTATTTTTGCTTGTACTTCTCTTGCCTTTGACATTAGGTTCATAAAGTCTTTTCTGAACTCAAGGTTGAACAAATGTTTTCTTCTATACAGTTTATTGTTTCAGGTCTTATGGGGAGGTCTTTAATCCAAATTGAGTTAATTTTGGTATATGACAATAGATTGCAGTTCAGATTCATTCTTTTGCATATGGCTTTCCAATTTTCCCAGCACCATTTACTAAAGAGGCTTTCTTTTCCCCCACTCAAGTGATGTTTAATTTTTATCTAAGAATAGATAAGAGCCAGCAAAGGAATATCTAAGTCAATATACCTCTACCACAATTTCACATTCAGATCACTTGGAGAGCTTTTGAAAAATTACCTTGACTATTTCCTCCTCTAATCTCCAAAATTCCGATTTTTATTGGTTTGGATTGAAGCACACTCATTGCTATATATTAAACCTCCCTAGGTGATTATAATGTACATTCACGGTTGAGAACCTTAGAGGGTCTCCAGCTTTTCTACAAATTACAAGCACCTAAAAAGTTTTTTTAAATCTCAACTCTCAGGTTATATCCATGTCAATTAAATCAGAATCTCTGAGATCAGCTTCCAGGAATTAGTATTTTTTCACAGCACAGAAGTTGATTCTGATGTGTAGACAAGGTCAGGAACCTGTGCTGTAGAAGAAGAATGTTCTAGACAGGGGGGAGAGAAAATGTAAAGTTCCAATGACAGGAATAAACTTGATGTATCCATAAATAGAAACAAAAGCATTTCTAATGGAAAGAATAAAAATGTGTCACAAGGTATGGTAGAGGTAGATTTAATGGAAATCATATGGCAATAATTAATCTGAAGAATGATTTTTTTTCTTTGCATTTTTTAAAGATTTTATTTTTATTGTTTTTGACAGAGAGAGAGAGAGATATAGAGACAGACAGAAAGAAGGGGGAGGGCCCAGAGCTGTCTCCATAATTGCACATCATTGGTTTTTCCACATAGTTTCATTCCACAGGTGGGTGGGGCTGCACAGGGCAGGAACTGGGCTGGGGTCTCACCCCGGTGAGAACTGAACTGGGGGCACTCCCCAGTTCAGCATATGGGTCCGCACTGACTAGGGCTGGGATTCGATCCTCGGTCCCCGGGGCTACAAAGTGAGCGCTTAACCTACTGAGCCATCCTGGCTTCCCCAGAATGATTTAATGAACTTTCTATTTTAAATATAACTCCATGGCCACTTCATGGAGTTTAGGCAATATATGCATAAGCAAGAAAGCAATGTCTATTTAAGTGGCCTAAGTAGGTGAATAATAATAACTAATAAAATTAGGATGAAGAAATAATTAAATGTAAGAAGAAAAACAAATAATTACAAGAGAGTATTTTATAAAATACTGTACAAGTAAACTTGAAAATTTATGTGAGATATGTTTTTAGTAAACTATGTATAAACTATTAATAGACAACTTTACAAAGATGATACTGAAAGGTTATCAAAGAGCTCCCTATAAAAAATAAAGTTGGTCTGGATTGTTTTGCTGGTAAATTCTTTAAAAAAAAAATGTAAATAAACAAATCCACATGCCATTTAAACTTATCCAAATCATAACTTTGAAACAAAGCTCCTAAATTATTTTTTTTGTTCTATTGTAGCAATGATAGGAAAATTTAACAGAGATACAAAAGCCAGCCACCAAAATAACTATTGATGAGTTTCAGTTATTAAAAAGATAAACTCTAAAATAAAATATTAAATTACATTAAGCTGTATATATAAAGTAACATTTGGTAGACAGGAAGGTAAAGGTCTTTTTCTTTCAGAAAACATACTAAAATAATATATTAATTAATATATTATAATCCATAGCATGATATAAATTTTATTTATAAAAACTGAAATTATATTTACATAAAAATGAATAAATATTTAGCAATTTGCTCCTCATACTACATGAGTTCTATGGACTCTAGTGAACTCTGTTAGGCTTTGTTGAGCTAAACTGGGCTGACTGGTTTCAGTAACTGAAGTCAAGCTGAAGAAATAGCTTATTTGTAATATGTTATTTGAATGACAGAGAAGAAGGGGTGGGTTTGGAGGTAATAACACAGATTCATTTATCATTGGTTAAAGTAAATCACATGACTCAGCTCAGACAATAGGCTAGGAAATACATGCAAAGAAACAAACATAATAAACAAAATAAACAAATATAAATAAACAAATAAAAAGCTCTAATATCTTAGAAATAGATGGCTTAATTTTGACATTATACCATGGAAATAGAACTATTAAAAACTAATAGCCAATATATAGCTTATCAGTTTAAAACAAAACACATTTTTAAGTGATAGAAATAAAATAGATATTTACTTTATCAATATTATTGAGCAATATTCTGAAAAATCTACCAGCTTAGTTAGAGAACAAAAGGAAATAAATGGTATACAAATTTGCAAGGGGAATGATAATTTAATAAGTTTTTTTAGATGGCATGACTATTAGCAAGAAATTTTAAGAGATTAAGCTACAATCAGCAAGCAGTAAAATAATTTTTAATGTAGATGGTGATATGGTTAAAATAAAAATAGCCTTTCTATATACAAAATATGGTAAATTAAAAAATAGCGAAATAAAAAAATTTATTGTAACTTGCATTAATATTAATAACAATAATATAATAAGAGTACACCTAACCAGAGATGTATTGAATCAATATTAAAAACATTATAAATCTATTATTTATTATATGACAGACAGTATACAATAGAGAAGTAGCAATAGTCTTGAATGAATACTAAGGAAGCCAATGTTCTTTGATAAAAGGCTATATTATAACTCTTCCTAAATTAAATTCATAAATTCCATTCAATACCAATTAACATTCCATTAGGATTTTTATTTGGGGGCACTTGACAAAATGACACTAGGATTCATCTGGAGGAGTAAGTATGTAACAATATCCAAGACAATTTTTAAAAAGGTCAGTAATGAGACCCTTTGCAAATATTACAAAGACCGCTAATGAGGTATTATTTAGATAAATTTCAGTTATTTTATATAATAGTTAATATAAAGCTAATGAAATAGATGTATATGTGTCATATACAGAGTTCTGAGATATATTATTTAAATATATAAACATAAACAAGAATTTAAATTTAAAAACACACAGATCAAATGTTTCTGAATAAATACAAGAAATTAAGTTGTTATAGATTGAGAGGCACTAGTGCTCTTTCTATAAGGGGAAAAACTTACACTTTTCATTGTCTTATTGCTGTTTTACCGTATATATGTGTTATTTCATTCTTGTTCTTAATTTAATTCTCAAAAAGCTTCCCAATGTTGATGATCTTATGATCTATGCAGCAATCTCAATAAAATTTGTATTCATAATACATTATATTAAAACTTATTGTAGAACAACAAAAGTTCAGATAATTCTATGAACCACTTTAATAATTTATTTTCTTAACTTGTGTACTGTGCTATCAATTTTAATGTTTGCATTTGCCCCTGTAGACATATATTTCACATAGATTTCTCTGATTGTATTTGTTATGTCAATCACTAAAATATGAAGGGCTCCCATTTGATGATAGCTAAAATTTATTTAAGCTATCTATTAATTTTCATTAGCTTTTATACTTTTTTCAGTCAAAATATCTGAAATATTCTGATTTAATAATGAGTTTGGTTAACATCATTCCTTTAAGACATTATAAGATTACAGAACTTTGAGTGAAGAGTAAGTATCACTATGTAGTGTACTATAAAGCCCCTCTGCTTTTTTGAGAGGCCAGATAACTGGCTTCTCATAAAAACACAATCCAAGAATTATTTAAACCTTAATCTTCAGTGGTATTTCAAAAATCTGAATTAGAAGAATCCAAGCCACTGTGACTTTCAAATATGAATTTTTCAATATCTGAAATGAGTATGAATGCTTGATATAAGTCCCCAAAAGAAAAAAAAAAAGTTAGTGAAGGCTTAATGCAAAGGAGATACATCCCCTTACCTTGCTGTAGCATCACTAAAACACATTTCTTAGGGCCCAGAAATTTGGCCCTAAGAAAATGTATTTGATGTTGAAATAAAGTCTCTTTTCTAGTTCTTTCACTGCATGTTCATATGCTCTGTTGAGATTATGCCAACTCACAAACTGGTCTGCTATTTTCAGTAAGCAAGTGCCAATGCCACAAATGGTTTAGACTGGCAGATTATATAAGGCTGAGAGTATCTACCATAATAAAAATTGTCTTTTGCCCAGTGTGTTTGATCCTTAAATTGTTCACTGCACATTCATTAACTCTCAAAAATTCCCTTGAAAGAGGTTACATATCATTAATTTTCTTTACAGTGAGGGAACTGTAGTGGGGGTAAAGTGACTTAACCAGAGCCACAGGTGAAGCTCAGTGAAATGACAGCTTTTATTTACCTGGAACTACATCTGTCACCTCTATTTTTGACACAGATTTGGGAGTTGTATTATGAGTATAGACTTTTTTACTCTCAACCCAGTAATTGAACTAATATTATGTTTTCCTCTTATTATTCTACTTTGGTGCCTATTTAGGCCTTAACTGATAGTCCCTGTACCAGAAATACCATTTAGAAGAAGCTTTAGGAATATTTCCTAGTCTAACAGAGTTCTTTAGAAACTTTGAACATAACCTTCTTGGAGAGATAAGTCCAAATATTTCAAATTTTGTTAACTTTTACAATTTTTTAAAGATAACTATATAAGAATATAAGTAATTATAAAAATGCTTAAAATCACTATTTCTAAATATGGTATTATAGCACAATTATACTATCTTCATAGTAAAAAATAGGAGTTTTGATATTTTGTGTTCCTTTATATTAATTGAAGGTTGTCTTCTTGATCAAAATACATTTCTAGGTTTGTAAAAAAATCAAATTAAAAGTTTTCTATACTATTTTATTCAGGACGCTGCTGAGCACTTAGATAGCATACCAATCACATTTGTGAATTGTATGAGTCTGAAGAAGATATGGAAAATGTTCACTTACTACCAATATCTTGAAAAATCTTCACAGGCAGAAAATAGATAAATCGATACAGTTAAAACATAGTAGTAATTAATGTAAAGTCAACTTGCTCAAGAATCTAAACTATGTCTACTTTTATAAGGACACAATGAAGAAGGCTTGCGTAGGAAAAACCTCTGTAAAAATCATATTGGAGTTTTGTTTAACTTCATTACCAGTGTGATATGGCTAGACCATCATACTCAGTTTGGGCACCATATTTTGAGAGAAATTTTAATAAATAGAAATAACGAACACAAAGCAAAATTGTTAAAAACCTCTCCAGATTAAATAATGTTTAGTGTAAGTAATGAGTTTATTTAAATAGGAGAATTTAGGCAAGACACAACGAATACTTTAGAATATTTAAAAGACTGTATATGCAAATTTATTTAACCATGGCTTGTATGATTCCAGAAATGAGAATAAAATTTAACAACTGAATGCTACTGAGGATAGATTTCAATTTAGGTTAAGAAAAAACTTTCTTTAAATAAAACTATTTAAAAATTAAATGGGTTTTCTAAGAGAAAATGCTTGAGAGATTTTATGCAGAGGCTGAAAAATTATTTGTTAATAGCATATACACAGGGACTCAATAATCTATCAGAAGATGGAAAGAAAAATAAGGGACTTGGAACATACCTTAATGATCATTTTACATTCGTACACAGTTTAAATGAAAATGTTTTAAAAGATTGAGTTAGTTGAGCTGACATAATATGTGTGTATGTGTGTGTGTGTGTGGGTGTGCATAAATTTTTTTCAAATACACACCCACACATAGACTCATTGTTTGGATACAAGAATTCTTATGAATTGAAATTTTTTTATGTTGTAAGAAGTTAAAGTCTTAGCAAATATTTATTAGATCTTCAAAATGGAGAAATTTGGATTCCATTGTTTTTAAGCCAGACAGCTTTTCTTTGATATCACTTGACTTCCTGTTTAACTGTTGTAATGATTTTACTCTGTTTACACAGTTAAAATCGAGCAGAGATAAAAGTAACAGCTAAAGCAGTGCATACAAAGACAGAAAGGCAAGATAGAGGTGGGTTCCTTAAAGATGACAAGAAGAAGCCTGGATTTGCTGTAGGAGGCAAGAGGCCACTAGTAAAAGGATTCAGAAGTGAATGGTTTGGTCTGAGCCACAAGGAACAGGGAAATGTTAAGCTCTCAAAAGCTTTCCAAAATAAAAGAGACATGGAGAATACAAGATTTGATATGTTCTAACCCTGCTATCTAACTGAGAGACATACAAAAGCAATGGGCCAGATAAAACTGGTGTTTATCAGGAACGAAATAGATACACCCGTAACCTGATGACTCCATGGGCAGACTACAAGGAAGAGGCTTACTCGTTCCGGCAGCGAGTTCAACGCCAACACTGACGGATAAGACCTGAACAAAGAAAGGCAGAAGTAAGTCTAAGGACATGAGGCGGAAGCGTATTGGAACTGGGTAGCGATTCCCATTTCCAAAGAGGAAAAACAACTTTACAGTAAGCCTCAGCAAGTGCCTGATTTTTCATATCCCTGTGATACCAGGTGGTTAGTCATGACACTGCTTGACATGGAACACTGCACATTTGGCTATAGTTCATTCTCTTTTCTGTAGAGACAGATACTTACTTAAAAACAATTTAAAAATATATATATATATTTAAATACATTATTTGCGTAAGTGATTTTGAAGGGCCTCAATTCTTCTATTTTTTTCCCACGTATGTAATAGAGGGATACTCACTTAAAAGTTCTTTGTTAAATATGTTAATATTTATAAATATATTAAATACATATATACATTGTATATATCAGTATATATCAATATATATATCAGTATATATCTAGATATCTATAGATATCTATAGTTATCTATGGATCTATAGATATCTATAGATACATATAAAATTACATTTCTAATTCCCACTAACAAATAAGTTTCAGCAGACAAGTAGGTATTTAGGGAATATAGCATGCTTATTGCTCATTGTTATTATTTCAAATATTTCTGTTTACTGCATTAACAACGTTGATTATCTTAAAAACATTTCAGACTCTGAATGCTCTGTTGCATTCATACTTACAAAGCTGAGATCCCTCTTCGTGAACCAGAGATAGCTTCAACAAACAGCCCAGAGGGGTTATATAGCTCTATTAAATAAAGTAGTTAAGTAGTTCTGAGAGAGAGAGAGAGAGAGAGAGAGAGAGAGAGAGAGAGAGAGAGAGAGAGAGAAAACATCTGGAGGAGGG